>JARYZH020000633.1:0-102308 GCA_030021035.2 Notholithocarpus densiflorus
TGTGGTAGTGGGATTGAGTCACTGACCCCATGGTGATGGTGTTCATACCCATTTGAGGATTTTTGAAAAAAAAATCAGCTGAATTCAATAAATTAATAGTGATTTGGAGAGGTTTTGAAGCTCAAAAATGGTGGATTTGTTAAAAGAGAAATGGGGGTTTTTTTTTTTTTTTTTTTCAAAATTCAGTAGAATTCATTAAATTGAAAGTGTTTAGGAGAGGTTTTAGGCAAATGGGTATGTGAGGAATTGAATTTTGGAAGCTCAGAAACAGTGGATTTGTTTGGAGAGAAATGAGGAGTGGAAAGGGGAAGAAATAGGAGAAAGTATATAGAGTGAGAGAGCTGAGAGGTAAAGAGTCAAAGGACCCCACAGACAAATTGTAATGGCTAGCTTTGCTTTTATTATTATTATTTTTTTGGAGCTTTTGTATGTGTTGTGCTACTTATGTATATAGATAACATTCATTTGATTTGGATTGTTGGATTTTGAATTTACGGTTGATGTCAATGAATTAGGTAAAATGAAGATTGAAGTAAGCAGATCAGACGATTCAGATTCTTTAATGAAGAACTGGGGACTTTAGAATTTTTTTTTTTTTTGAGAATCAACTGGGCACTTTAGATGGAGAAATTATAACGTCCTCATGGTAGACCACGTCATTTTTGCCTAGTGGTCCACCATTCCACTAAAAGACTAACATATATATATATAGATGTGGAAGAAAAAATAGTTGATGCTAAAGGCGTGAGGAAAGCCGCCGGTTAATGGCGACGACATATAGGTGATGCTGAAGGCGTAAGGAAAGCCGACGGTTAACGGCGACGACATGGGCTGACGGTCTCTTTTTGAATCCGTCAGCTTGTATGATGCTCATCGACAAAGAGGAAGTTTGGAAATACCTTACAAGGCACTCAAAGGCTGACGCCTCCATGAAGTTGACGGCGTTAAGGCTGAAGGGGCAGTGTAAGCTGACGACCCTAATGAAGAGTTGCTTGCTACCCACGTATTGCGTATATAAGGAAATAACTTACTCTCCACGTTTAGGGATCCCTATAAGGAAAGGATCCCGTAAAATACACCCCAAAGGGGCTCATAAAAGGAAAAGACTTCTAATCCAACAAGGAGAGGTCAACACTCTACTACTATAAAAACCCCAATACTCTCACCAACCAAGGTACGCATAATTTGCGCTCTCTAGCACTCTAGAGTTGTGAGAATAGTTCTAATTTGACATTCGGAGGGTATTTGGCCGGCACCACATAGGTGCTTTCTGTTAGGTCTTCTTTTTTTATTGTGTAGGTATTCTTTCGAGCGCGTAAAGACTGTGTAGCTCACTGGTGATTTTTAACGGCATCGTCAGTTAGCGCCGTCTGCGGGAAAGCACGGTTTTGACGAATTTGTTTTCTGATTCGAAAGCCATAGCAAACACTTCCCGGACAAAAGAGTTGCATGGTACTGACTCGCTCGATGGCGACCACGAACAACGTACAGGGAGACGAAGCTCGCACAACGGCCCTCGAGAGGCAAGTTCAGGCCTTGGCCACCGTCGTGGAACGTCTCACTAAGGAGAACCACGATTTGGAGGAGCAGTTACGCCAGAAAAACGCAGGTCAGGGCACCCAAGAGCAGGACCAAGAAGGCACCAGTGCCAATAGAAGGGAGCGAGAAGGGCCAGAAGGCAGTAACGTTCCGAGTAGACCTGAGCGACAAAATTTGAGCATGCCATCCCTCACGGATGCAACCCCTCCACATATCGTCGCCGAGATGCAGGCGATGAAGGAGCAAATGGAGGTTATGATGAACGCCCTCAAGGGACGGGTGTCCAGCGATCTTGACGATCTGGTCAATCGTACCGACTCGCCATTCACTGCGGCCGTCAACTCCTTCCCTCTGCCACATAAGTTTTGCATGCCACAGATCGACAGTTACAACGAAGTCAAAGACCCTCTAAATCACCTGAAGACCTTCAAGACCTTGATGCACCTTCAAGGAGTGGCGGATGAAATCATGTGTAGGGCCTTCCCCACAACGCTGAAGGGTGCGGCAAGAATTTGGTTCAGTCGGTTGACGCCCAACTCCATCAGCACTTTCAAGGAGCTAAGCGCTCAATTTACTGCGCACTTCATTGGGGGACATAGGTATAAAAAGTCTACGGCTTGCTTGATGAGCATCAAGTAGCGAGAGGACGAAACGCTGAGATCCTACATATCCCTTTTCAATAAGGAAGTACTTTCGATTGACGAAATCGACGACAAGATACTTGTGGCGGCCTTCACGAATGGGTTGCAGAAAGGTAAATTTTTGTTCTCCATATACAAAAACAACCCGTAGACCATGTCAGAAGTACTTTACAGGGCCACAAAGTACATGAATGCTGAAGACGCGCTGCTAGCCCGAGAAGAAAAGCCTAAGAAAAAGGAAAGGCAAGAAGACACACGGCAAGACCAAGGGCGCAAGAAGGCAAGGACAGGAGACCGAAGGGATGAAAGGCGCTCTAAGCCCCCGGGAGGAAGGTTCACAAGCTTCACCCCACTAACCGCCCCGATAGACCAAGTCCTTATGCAAATCAAGGATGAGGAGGTCTTGACCTACCCTGGAAAGCTGAAGGGAGATCCCAACAGGCGATCGAGGGACAAATATTGCCGCTTCCACCGTGACCACGGTCACGACACGGCCGATTGTTACAACTTAAAACAGCAGATCGAGGCCCTTATCAAGCAAGGGAAATTGCAGAAGTTCGTCAGGAAGGAGAGAGCAGACCTACACCCCCAAGAGCAACACCTCCGACGGGATAATGAATGTCCAAGACCCCCCGCAGGGGACATAAGGATGATCGTAGGAGGAACAGCAACCACTGGCTTGTCAAAAAAGGCTCGCAAAACTTACCTTAGGATGGTCCAAAATGTTCAGTTGACGGGCTCCGTACCGAAGGTAGCTCGGAGAGAAGGCTCCATTATCGGGTTCTCGAAAGAAGACGCTCGACGTCTTCACCATCCGCACGACGATGTGCTCGTCGTCAGCATACGAGCAGGAGACTACAACATGCACCGGGTGTTGGTTGACAATGGCAGCTCGGCAGATATCTTATACTACCCGGCGTTCCAACAAATGGGAATTGACAGAGAACAATTAATTCTGACGAACGCCCCTCTCGTCGGTTTTGGAGGAACAAGGGTATTCCCCCTAGGCGCGATCACAATATCTGTCATGGTAGGCGATTACCCTCAGCAGATTAACAAGGACGTCACATTCCTAGTGGTCGACTGCTCGTCCGCCTACAATGCTATTCTCGGACGACCCACCCTCAATTCGTGGAGGGCTGTAACCTCAACCTACCACCTAATGATTAAGTTTCCTACCAACTACGGCGTGGGAGAGTTATGGGGAAATCAAGTGGCCGCGCGCGAATGCTACGTGGCCATGATGGAAATGGATGACCACCTTCAAGCCATGAGCATAGAAGAACACCGAGTGACGACGGAGCCAGTGGAAAAACTTGAAGAAGTGTTCCTTGACGACTCAAACCATGAACAGACAACCAAGATTGGAACCCTCGCCAGTCCCGCAGTCCGCCAAGCACTCACGACTTTTCTCAGAAGCAATCGAGACGTATTTGCCTGGAGTCAAGAGGATATGCCCGAGATAGATCCTTTAGTCATGGTACATAGGCTAAATGTGTCACCCTCTTTCCTTCTCATCCGACAGAAGAAGCGAGTGTTCGCCCCAGAACGAGACCAAGCCGTAGCGGAAGAAGTCCGTAAACTGCAAGAAGCAAGCTTCATTAGGGAGGTTTACTACCCCGACTGGCTAACGAACGTAGTGATGGTCAAGAAAGCTAGCGAGAAGTGGAGGATGTGCGTGGACTTCACCGACCTTAACAAAGCATGCCCCAAGGACAGCTATCCCCTCTCACGGGTCGATGTACTAGTAGACTCTACAGCCAGGCATCAGTTGCTAAGTTTTATGGACGCCTTCTCGGGTTACAACCAAATTCGAATGCACGAAGCCGATCAGGAGAAAACTTCATTCGTAACTAGTCAAGGCCTATTCTGTTATAAAGTGATGCCCTACGGCTTGAAAAATGCGGGCGCGACGTACTATAGGCTCATGGACAAGATGTTCGCGCAGCAAATTGGGAGAAATGTCCAAGTTTACGTGGATGACATGCTGGTAAAAAGTCGAAGGGAAGAAGATCACTTGGAAGACCTCAGAGAGACATTCGACACCCTTCGTTCTTACAATATGAAGCTCAACCCAGGAAAATGCGCCTTCGGAGTGACGGCGGAAAAATTCTTAGGATTTATGGTATCTCAAAGGGGCATAGAGGCTAACCCGGATAAGATTCGGGCCATAATGGAGATGGTACCCCCAAGAAATGTGAAGGAAGTGCAAAGCCTAAATGGAAAAGTAGCAGCACTGAATAGGTTCGTGTCAAGGGCAACGGACAAGTGTTTACCCTTCTTCCGCACGCTGAAGAAATATTTCGAGTGGACCGCAGAGTGTCAGCAGGCATTCGAGAAATTAAAATCTTATCTCTCTTCCGCGCCGCTGCTGAGCCCATTGCAGCCAGGAGAAGAGCTTTTTCTCTATCTAGCTGTCTCCCCTGCCGCCGTCAGTGCTGCCTTGGTCAGAGAAGAAGAAAGGGTGCAGAAGCCCGTGTATTACGCCAGCCGGGCGCTTCGTGGTGCCGAAGAAAGATACCCGTCCATGGAGAAACTCGCCTTTGCGTTAGTTATAGTAGCCCGCAAGCTCAAACCGTACTTTCAAGCCCACACAGTAATCGTCCTGACGGATAAGCCCCTACGGCGGGCGATGAGCAACCCTGAAGCTGCTGGTCGATTAGCGCTATGGGCCATAGAGTTAAGCGAGTTTGATATCCAGTACCGCCTGCGAACTGCCATCAAAGGACAGATCATCGCGGACTTTATAGCAGAATTCACCCATGACGAGGACAAGGGGGTAGAGGAGTCCCCTCAGTGGAACATACATACAGAAGGATCATCCAACAGGCAGGCCGGGGGGGCTGGCGTTGTTCTACTGTCACCCGAAGGAGACACAATTGAATGTATGATCCGTCTCGACTTCCCCACCACCAACAATGAAGCGGAGTACGAAGCACTAGTAGCAGGCCTCGATCTCGCCAAAGCTGCGGGGGCCGCGAACGTAGTCATTTACTGCGATTCTCAGGTCGTTACTAACCAAGTGAATGGAGACTACAAGTGCAAGGGCGAAAGGATGAAGAAATACATGGATCAAGTAAGAAGAAGAGTAGACGACCTAAAGGCCAAAATCATCCAAATCCCTAAAGAAGAGAATGAGCAAGTCGACCGTCTTGCCAAAGCCGCTTCAACAGAACATATGATCACCCCTGGTAATGTGCTCCCTTTTGTTTAGCTTTCTCCATTAATAGATTCTGACGACGTGCAGGAGATAAGTTCTAAAAATAACTGGACCACACCGATAGCTTCATACTTGAAGGATGGCGTCTTGCAAGACGGGAAGGAGGCCGTGAGAAGGTTGAAGGTTCGGGCAGCAAGGTTCGTCTTGATAAAAGACGACTTGTATAAAAGAGGCTTCTCCCGCCCATATCTAAGGTGCTTAGGTGCTGAAGAAGCGGACTACGTCATGAGAGAGGTACATGAGGGGATTTGTGGAAATCATTCGGGGTCAAGATCATTAGTACACAAGTTAGTGCGAGAAGGGTACTATTGGCCTACCATGCAGAAAGACGCCGAGGATTATGTCAGGACCTGCGACAAGTGCCAAAGGTTCAGCAATGTTATTAGACAACCAACCGAAGAACTGACCCCGATGACGGCCTCGTGGCCGTTTGCTCAGTGGGGACTAAACATCATGAGACCATTCCCTACAGCAGTGTGATAGCTGAAGTTTTGGTTGTGGGCATTGACTACTTTACAAAATGGGTGGAAGCTGAAGCCTTGGCCACCATTACAGAGAAGAACATATGGAGTTTCGTCTGGAGATGCATCGTTTGCAGGTTTGGCATCCCTAGGGTCTTAGTCTCAAATAACGGAAAGCAATTTGACAACGATTCCTTCCGGGACTTCTGCTCGCAGTTGGGGATAAGAAACCACTACTCCTCCCCCGCCTACCCTCAAGCTAACGGACAAGTTGAAGTCACGAACCAATCCTTGCTCAAGATTATCAAGACTCGGCTCGAAGGGGCAAAGGGAATATGGCCTGAAAAGTTACCAAGTATATTATAGGCATACAGGACCACGGCAAGAACGCCCATAGGAGAGACGCCATTCCGACTAACCTACGGGAGCGAGGTAGTCATCCCAACTGAGGTCGGACTCACAAGCTACAGGGTGCATAACCATGACGAGAGCAACAACGACGAGGCCATGCGACTACAACTCGATTTAGTAGATGAAGTCAGGGCGACGGCAGAACAAAGGCTAGTACGATACCAGGACCGCATGGCTAAGCACTACAACTCCCGGGTCCGACACAGAGACTTCCAGGTTGGAGATCTCGTTCTGAGGAAAGTCATGGGCGCTGTAAGAAACCCTACCCAAGGAAAGCTCGGTCCCAATTGGGAAGGACCCTACCGAATCACGGCATGGCAGAGGAAGGGCACTTACCACCTAGAGACGTTAGATGGACAGAAGCTGCCACATCCATGGAACACCGAGCACTTGCGAAAGTACTACCAATAGAAGAAAGCATAAAAAACGCTACTCCTCATTCCCAGTCTATTTTCTTTTAATCTTAGTTTACTTTTACCTACAAGAACTTTTTAAGTCCAAAGGACTGAAGTTTATTCTTTTTAGAACAATTTTCTACTTATGCATTCATAATAAATAAGAGGAGTTTATTCAGAAATAGCTGACGTATTTGTCATAGGAACAGAATTAGTTATTCCTTAAATAGGCGAATCTATTGCTAAGACCCCAGAGTGGACGAATTTATCACCAAAGTAGACGGGTCTATTAACAAGTCCATAACATGGACGAGGCTATAAAGCTGACGGACTTATAAAGTTGACGGACTTATAAAGTTGACGAAAGTCAACCAAGTCCATAACATGGACAAGGCTATAAAGCTGACGAAAGTCCACCAAGTCCATAACAGGGATGAGGCTATAAAGCTGACGGACTTATAAAGTTGACGGACTTATGAGAAAGACAAGTCCACCAAGTCCATAACATGGACGAGGCTATTAAACTGACGGACTTATGAGAAAGACAAGTCCACCAAGTCCATAACATGGACGAGGCTATAAAGCTGACGAACTTATAAAAAAGAGACCGTTAAGTTCACAATATGGACGAAGATATAAAGCCAACGGTCTTACAAAAAGTGACAAGTTCACTAAATCTACAATGGGGACGAGGCTATAAAGCCGACGGTCCTATTAAAAGTAACGAGTTCACTCCTATAATAGGGACGAGGCTAAAGAGCCGATGGTCCTACAAAAGTGAGGTTCACGAAGCTAAAAAGCCAACAGCCCTATAAAAACTAATGGGTTCGTGAAATCCGTAAGACCGCCAAGGCCATAAAGTTGACGGATCCACAAATAAAACATAAAAACAAGTCATTATCCGCTATCGACGGGTTTGTAGGTGATGTTCATCGGGACCATAAAACTCTGAAAACCGACGAATTTTTGATAAATAAGGGTGCAACTCACAAAAGTTGACAGGTATCACATGCCGACGTAATTCTCAACCCCCAACAAACAACATACCAGCAAATAAAAGGAAGAAATAAACGGGAATAACATACAAAATAAATCGTTTACAAACAAGAACCTAAAGCCAAAAGGGCACTTAAACGTTGTTCTTAAAGTAAACAGAATATACAAAATCACGCGTTAGGAGTGTCAGCAAGGGTTCCACCGTCTTTCTGGGATTGGATGTCGTCATTTACAATAACCACAGGAGTCTTGGAAACAGGAGCAGGAGTAACAGCAGGCTGGGCTAGGACGACGCCACCGTCAGCCTTGGGAGGAATCTGCGACTTTGGGATATCGTCACCATCGTCAGTGACGATGTTCCTAGCAGGCGTCATTGGCTCAGGCACATCCAATGAAATCTTCGACAAGTCCAGCTCCGGGAAAGCTGATGCGACCTATTTAAGACAATCATTGAACCCAGTACCGTAGTAGTCGGCATAAGAGTCAATAAACAATTGCGACATCTTAAACTTCAAGACGGCGTCATCCCCGGCCGTCCCCACCTTCTCGCGCAAGACCATCACCTCCTCTTGAAGCTTCTACTTCTGACAATCTGCCTCCGCCAATTTCCCCTTCAGCTCTTTCATCTCCAAATTTAATGTACACATGGCCTCCTTGTATTGCCCTTGTTCGTTCATCAGAGTGGTGTTATGTTTCCTAACACAGTTGACGACCCCCTCCTTGGCAATACAACGGTCCTGAAGAGCCTTGACGCGAACCAAGGCCTGGGAAAAAAGGGGGCACAAGGCGTCAGTCAAATAAGAGAAAAATCAACTTAACTTGAGAAAGCAAACATACCCTGGTAATGTCAAAAAGAGCTGACGCCCCCAAGTCCTCTGTCTCTACCAGATCACAGGGCTCAATATCCGTCGGCTTTACGAAGGAGCCCACCTCCCCGACGGCGTAGCCCTTGTGTGTCAGGAGACAACATGGACCCTCAGTGACGGGACCAGAGGAAGTCATTATCCCTTTGCTCGCGCCATGACTTGGTTTAAGGGACGACTTCCCCTTCGGAGAGGCGTCAACAGGGGTGACGGCAGTCTTCTTTGATGGACGGTCGTCATCTCCGTCAGGTTTTCTTTTTGAGACCTTACTGACGGACTTGGGGACTAACGAGCTTCCCCCCTCCGTCTCCTTCGCCAGTCTCACCTCCTCTTTCTTACGGGCTGTCGCCGCCCTTATCCTCTGCTTAGCAATATCCATTTCTGCAAAGATGATAAACGGGCGTCAGGAAAAGCAGACGGGTAATATCAGATTGAAGTTATGTGGAAGGTGTACTTATGGCGACGAGAGTATTCACCTAATTTCTGAGCTTCTGGCGTCGGCTCAGGACCCCCGCAATACAAATGGATAGTGTCAAGGTTGATTAAGTCCCTGTACTTTCTCTGTTCCAAGGGAATTTCGAGGACCCGTTGAATGAACTCCTCTTGCTCGTCAGATATAAGGGGACACGCACTAGCTGAAATCAAGAAAAAATGGGTGGTGTTAGAAGCGTCACAATAAGATAAAAGAGCAGCTGATGAGTTTAACCTGACTCTCTGACAAAAGCCCACGTATTGTCGAAGTAACCGCAGGGCATCGTCGCCCATTCTTCCTGACGGCACACCCAATCCATTCCTTCTACAAAAAAATGCCTACTTTTCCAATTTCGATTGGAATTTGGCATGTCGGACACTAATTTTAAGTCCTTTTCCCTGACGGAAAAGTGATACGTCCCTTTGGAAGAAGCGATATGGTGTGGTCTGTAGCAGTAAAAGAATTCTTCTAACGTAAGCTGACGGTTTCCCCCACTCAGACTCCCCCATAATATTTCTGCACCAATGAAAGTCCTTCAGGCATTTGGAGCAATTTGGCTAACAGATAAACCCAGAAAGTCAACCAGTTGACGGTGCAATGCCGTCAGCGGAAGCCTAAGCCCCGCAGCGAACATGGCTTCGTACATACCGATGTCAGCTGTCCTCCCTAAGTAACACTTTTCGTTCTCCCCAGGGAGACGAATTGGGATATGCTTTGGGATTTGGTACCTGATACGTAACTCCTTAAAAACTTTGTCACTCATCAAAGGTAAGAACTTGTTGACGGCCCACTCTACAGGGAGAATGAAGGGACGGTTATCTCCAGGACCTACTGAGGTCCCTTCACAAGATTCCTTGCCATCATCCTCCTCGTCACCGTCCACTTCATCACCGTCACCATCTTTCTCGTCAACATCATCACCACCGTCACCCTCACTTCCCTCTTCCCCTACTTTATCAACTCTTACTTCCTCACTCCCCTCGGCGTAACCCTCATCCTTGTCGTCAGGGGACTGGGCTAACGACTCTCTCTCTGACGAAGGTGAGAAATCCTTCGACTCATCACCCGAACCAAAGGTCTCGTCGTAGCCCGCTCCTTCGCGGACTGACGACTTCTCACTCAACGCGTCACTTGACATCTGACTACCTACAAGTGACAGATCCAATCTAAGTACCTAAGTTGAAGTCCTCACTAAGGAATTATTCAGCTACAAGTAAATAAAGAGAAAAAGAAGGGAATGGAAACTTACTGGTAAGATAACTTTCTGAAGAAAGGCCTTGAGACTGACGGTGGATAAAATGACGGAAGTAAGAGATGAATTGACAAAATCAAAGGCGACAGGCTCTCTCTCAGAAATCAGCAAAGATGAAATTGAGAAAATGAGGGAGGTGCGCCATATATATATAGGAAGGAAAAATCGCGCGGAAGACGTAGCGACGCCTCGTCAGAAATGGGGCCAACGGAAGCTTGACACGTGTCTTGGGCATTAAATGTATCGCGGTTTGAGAATTCTCCCAAATGATCTCCCCGCTTCTTTGGACCAAAAAAGTAATTTGACAAAACTCCACAACCCGTCAGTATAAGAATGACGAGATTATGGAGTAGGGGGCAATTGATGCTAAAGGTGTGAGGAAAGCCGTCGGTTAATGGCGACGACATATAGGTGATGCTGAAGGCGTGAGGAAAGCCGACGGTTAACGGCGACGACATGGGCTGACGGTCTCTTTTTGAATCCGTCAGCTTGTATGATGCTCATCGACGAAGAGGAAGTTTGGAAACACCTTACAAGGCACTCAAAGGCTGACGCCTCCATGAAGTTGACGGCGTTAAGGCTGAAGGGGCAGTGTAAGCTGACAACCCTAATGAAGAGTTACTTGCTACCCACGTATCGCGTATATAAGGAAATAACTTGCTCTCCACGTTTAGGGATCCCTATAAGGAAATGATCTCGTAAAATACGCACCAAAGGGGCTCTTAAAAGGAAAAGACTTCTAATCCAACAAGGAGAGGTAAACACTCTACTACTATAAAAACCCCAATACCCTCACCAACCAAGGTATGCATAATTTGCCCTCTCTAGCACTCTAGAGTTGTGAGAATAGTTCTAATTTGACCTTCGGAGGGTATTTGGCCGACACCACACCGGTGCTCTTTGTTAGGTCTTCTCTTTTTATTGTGTAGGTATTCTTTCGAGCGCGTAAAGACTGTGTAGCTCACTGGTGATTTTTAACAGCATCATCATATATATATATATATATATATATATATATATATACACACACACACTTGGTCAATTCAAATAATCTGTATAAGGAGGCATAGTGAAGGATGTAAATATACAAAGCAACTCTAAAAAGCCATCTTTGCCACAAGCCAAAAAATTTGTCTCATGGCAAGGTGTTGTATCATTTTGCTTTGCTAAGAGAAAAAGATTTTATTAAAATACAAAGCAATGAACATCAAGGCAATACAAAAGAAGAGAACTTGCTACTATCCTCAAAAATTACATCAAGAAGGGCCTTGGGTCCAGAATCAACATTAAAACTACCCCAAAACCTGTGTTTAAGAGACTAGGTAGCCAATATATGAGGAGCATGATTTGCCTCTTTGCATATCCATTTGAAAGAACAGTTAAGGCAAATTTGTAGATAGAGAAAGCACTTCAGAAATGCAACTTTTCTCCATGGGAATTGCATAGCTCTTCTGAACTAACCGTCATCCCTATTACACTTATATAGCAGTTATCCTCAGTCACGAACTGTGCAAATATTAATCTTCTTGTCCATTTAAGTCTTCTGGATCTCACTTTTAACCCTTAAGGTCCACATTATGAGAAAGAACTTAAAGTTGCACTTGTTCTGTAAACAGAGTTTATATTGTTGCTGCATAACAACATTCTTGAGCTTAAATGCACTGTGCTTCATATGATATGGAGCGGCATCTATAAAAGAAATTGAAAGAAATTAGCAATAATTGTGCATAGAAGAAAGACAATAAAATTAAATTAACTAAAAACATCTCTTACTATACGGTTTTTTCTTGACCATCTTTCTATTGATTATGAAAATTTTGGAATCTGATATGATCTTTCTATTCATTTTAATAGAAAATTTTACAACCTTTTTAGCCTTTAGAGATTTTAATGGCCAACAACAAAGAATTCATTTGAATCGCAGCAGAAACACTCAAAGCCTCATGAATATAACCAAACTTTAAAGAAACAATAATCACCAGTGGATTTGAATAGGAACAAGAGTGGTTCATAAACTCAATAAAAAATGTATATATAAAATTTAAGGAAAAACATCTCGTATATCTACAAACAGCTTCTTTCCAAATTAAATTGCTGGTCTAATTTTCTTTAAAATAATAAAAATTTATTACATCCATAATAACTTAAAAAAGTATATCCATTTAAAACCAAAGGAAAGCTACCTTTCTCAGTCAAAAAAAAAAAAAAAAAAAAAAAACCAAAGGAAAGAAAACCAAACTATTCTTTCTAATACTAGGAATAAATCAGCCAAAAACCCCTTTCTAAAACCCTAAGATTCAACGCAAAAAAAAAAAAGAAAAAAAAGAAAAATGCAAAATCTGTTAGATAAAAAAGAAAAAGAAAAAAAAGAAGCAGGCTGAAAGCTCATATAGGAAATTAAACCAGATCTTACCAATTAAGGGAGAAGATGATGCTGTAGAACTGATATCATCAAGAGGGAGAAGAGATTTCAGTTTGCTTTCTTCTGAAACTAAACAACGTTTCTCTTTAGAAATTTCATATAAGAACATCGGACCTTTACCGATTAAGGGGGAAGATGAAGTTGCAGGACAGATGTTGTCAAGTGGGAGAAGAGATTTCAATTTGCTCTCTGCATCCGCAGCTGGACTTCTAAATGCCATATTTAAGCATGTTTTAGCATTAAGGCATTAAAAGTGAGCTCCAGCCGGACTTGTCAAATTGTAAAATTGTAAAAAAATTTACAATTGTGCTACAGTACCATCTTAAATGTAAGATGGTACTGTAGCTCAATTCTAAAAATAAATATTGTTTTTTATTCAGCACTCTCTCTTCACTCTCTCAGCACTCTCACTGTAGCTCTCTCTCCGTGTGACTGTGTACTCACTCCCTTTCTCGTTCAAGACTTGCCACTGGAGCTGCTTAGGCCGTTTTGCATGGAGTTCATCGTGGGGCGTGTGGGTTGTGGCTAGTCGTGCATGGAGATCGGTGTGGTGAGGTGGGTTTTGATTTTGGGTGGGTTCAGATGGGGTTTTGATCGGCGGAAGGAGATCGGGTGGGTTTCGATGGAGTTTTGATTGGCATGGGTTCTGTGGAGATCGGAGTTTTGATCGGTGTATATGAAGATTGGGTTTTGATTGCGTGGGTTTCGTTCCGATGGGGTTTTGATAGAGTGGATTTTTCCGGTGGGCGTGTGGCGTGGTGGTGGTGATTGGTGGTTTGTTGGGGTTCGGCAGTAGTGGCGTGGGTCTGGTTTTTTACCGTGGGTTGCTGTGTTTTTTTTTTTTTTTTTTTTTTGGTATTAACGGTAGATTATGGGTTGATGGTGGTGGTGGTGGTGGTGTCAGGTGTGTGTAGTGTAGCGGTGGTGGTGATTGTGGTTCTTGAACAGAAAGAAAGAGAGAAAGAATAAATAATGGGTTGTATTGTAAATGATGGTGAATGTGGGATATATTATTTTATTGTGTTGAAATATTATTTTAATGAGTAGAATAAGAAAATAAAAGTTAGAATGCTGAGAGTATTGTAAAATTGTTTTGTATAATTGATAAAGTAGCTTTTTAGAATGGTAAAATAGAATGAGATGGCAAAATCGGTTGGAGATGCTCTTATGCAATTAAACGACATCTCTCTTTCAAATTTTTCTTAATTAGTCGTGTAATCCGATAAGATTTAAATGTGTTTATCTTTTACTTTAATTTTAGTAGAATGGTAGACCACTAGGCAAAAATGACGTGGTCCACCATGAAGACCTTATAATTTCTCGTTGGTTAGGAGACTTGAATTCATGACCTCATACACTTATAAGCCCTTGGGCACCACTAGACTAATGCCATGTGAATTTTTGTGTAACTTTGCATAATGTAACATATAGTGTGTGTATAAGTGTTTGTCAATATATATATATATATATATATATATATATATATATATATATATAATGGACAAAATTTGGGTCCAATTTTCGAGGTGATATTAGGTGTTTTGTATGCATGCATACTCACATTCACATGAGATTAGGCGCCTCATGTGAGTGGGAGGATGCATGCATCCGAAACACCTTATATTTTCTCTCAGTTTCTAGTGTCTAGTTGCACTATTGGCTCTGTTATGATGGTGGCGCGTGGCCATTTTTGACCACATGTCATCATCCTAGTAGGCTCAATGCATTGCACAACCTAAGCCTAAATCAATTTAACTTGCCCTCCAAAGATAAATTCCTAATCTACCGTTCCTACACTATGATTTAGTTAGACCCAGCTCCCTTGAAATTCGCCTTTCAAAATTCAATTTGTTAACCATTTTAAATCTGGACTTCGATTAAATGTATATTCTGATTGGAGAAAAAAAAAAAAAAAAAAAAATCCTAACGCCACAAAGTTGCAAAGCCACCGGCCCCAGAAGGTAAAATCTTGTCTCCGACTAAATCTTTGCTCCGGAAGAATTTAAGTTGTTCACCTGTGCTGTTTGTCTACTTTAGTTAAGCCAGCTTACAAAATAAATACTGTCTTCGTCCCTAACATTGTCATATTAATTTCTAAGTGCTATGAAATGGCTGGACCTGCGAGTTTCTGGACTCAGACTAATGCTTTGCTACGGAAGAATTTAATTCTCCAGGTCCTCTCTCTCTCTCTCTCTCTCTCTCTTTCTCTCCATAGTTGAATTTGTGCTCCCATATATAATTGTAAATTGAGTGTGTGCATGCATTGGTATCAAATTTATGATAACATGTTATTCTCAAATTCAAGTTTCTATTACTGGGCTGCCATCAACAATAATAATAAGAAGTCTTAATCCCAATTTTTTAGAGTTATTTATAAACCCTTAACATATTACGTAGGGTCGATCACATTTTTTTTTTCCTTCATTCTATTCTAATATTTGAAGTCATTTTCTACTGGCCTGCTTTTTTTTTTTTTTAAAAGTACATTTAAAAAAAATGAAGTAAAGCAACTAATGATATTTGTTTGATAGCAGAGAATCCATCTACTGCAAATATTCTAACGTAAGAAATCATTAATAAATGGTGTGTTTGGATACCGCTTATTTGCTGAAAACTAAAAACTTATTGCTGAAAACACCGTAGCAAAATAATTTTTAAAAGTGTGAATAGTACTGTGGGACCTAAATTTACCTAGAAATCTGTGTTTTGCTGAGTTTGGTGGAAAAGTGAACAGTATCCATGAGACCCACTAAAAAACGTAGAACGCGTGGATTGGGCAAAACGCATAGTTTTACTCTTTTACATCAACAGAGCTAACCTGTCATACAGAGACATCGGGAGTTCTAGACAATTTCATCCCTAGGATCAAATTGTTTAAATGAAAATGGAAATCAATGATAAGATTCTTCGAGAAAACCAAAAACCTCACCACCAGAAGGTTCGACTATTACAAGCCTAATTCCAGGACAATCTCAGTACAAAATCCACCAAAAAAAACAAAATTTCCACAGCTTTTTGATCAACCAAATAGAAAAAAATAAACAAAAATTCATTAAACTCTTTAAAATCATCAAATATATAATTGAAAAATAATTGACTCAAATTTGGGATTTTGAAAATTTTCAAGACTCACAAATCAATCATTTCAAAGTACCACTTATAAAGACAATGGTGATGGAAATTAAGTTGATGCAGTGCCAATATGTGAGTTGGTCTCAATGATCATGGAGGCAGCTGCAACACTGTTAGTAGATGATATGACAAGTACTTTGTGCAAAATAAAAGGGGAGGTATCAGAAACCAGTCATAAAGCATGGAGACAACTTATGTTAGAAATATGTTCAACACAGACAACTTGAAATACCAACAAATATGCAGCATATGCCCATGCTATGTTTAATAGATTTTTTTTATTTTTTTAATATTAATCAGTAAACATATTATTTCAAAACAGACAGTGTTACACAAGGACCCAAGGTACTATGACAGGCTAAGCCACAACACAGTAAACACTCAGCATCACAGAAGCAAGCACAGACAGCCTAAAATGGCTTTTTACACAGAAAAGTAGAGTTAATGCTCCATTTACAACACAATATTCTGTTAAGGACTGAGTCAATTGCTCTACTTTTGCTCTCCACTCTACCTTTGATATATCCCTCTTGATATCCTTAACATTCTGCTCCTCAGTTTTTATCTTCCTTGAGTGGATGATAGCATTCCTTTGCTGCCATAGATAATACACAGCAACCCACCAAGCCAATTTACAAATAGCAGCTCTTAAGGTTAAGCCTATTGAATGAGTCATAGTCCATTCAACCAAGTCCAGCCTGTTAGAATTATGGTTAAGTGATTAAACTCACCATTATATTGGCTTTCTTTTAAGTTTTGATCACATTCTTTTATTTTATGTCTGGTTCACAATTAGGAATTCATATGACAGTTTTCAATAGTTGATGGGCAGTGTTGAATAAAGCCAATGTGTTTTTAATAAAATATATAATTATCATATATTTGTAAGTTTTGTTTTGTAAAATTATATTTGCTTGTTGGAACTAAATCTTTTTTTTTTTTTTTTTTTTTTTTTTTTTTTTTGCATTGGGTCCTTAAAAGTTAGAAACCCATGTTCTAATTCGTTTTTGACTTTTTCTTTTATCAGTCTATATCTTCAAAACTTCAAAAACAATCTCTTTTAGTTAATTTCATTGGTGCTCAGCTAATTTATCATCTTTTGTTTTTGCAGAAACGAAATATGAGGACAAATATTCTGCTCATTAGCTATCCTGCCTTGTTCTTCATACTAATCCCTCTACTCCAACTTCTATATGATGAAAGTTTCAAAAATGAAATGCTCAAACAATGTGACCCAAAAATCAATCCCAGTTGTTCCAACTTGGATTTTGCTGATCCTCTCTCCTTCACATGGGTTGTTCTACCATTATTCACTGTAAGTATATGGCCTGTTGTTACTTGCGTTAGAACTGTTTGACTTGTTTTCTTGTTCTTACAAATTTTGTTAGAATATAGTGCTAATATAGTAAGAACAGGACATTCGTGAAGGGATCCATGTACGATAAGTTTAGAGTCCTGAAGCTACTATGGGTCACAATAGTGAGTTGTATACTGTGTCATAGAGTCTAAGTACCAAAAGTTTGCTCTAGATTGTATACCCCTTCTCATATAATGGATTGCCTTAGTTGGGGTACGTTACCCCTGTAGTTGTTTTTCCTTTGAAGACGTTCTCCATAGGTTTTCCACTTTGTCACCATATCATTGTCTTATGTTATTATTGATTTGCTATAGCTTTTTACCTTAGCACACTATGGTTATGAATATTTTTAACATTTTCCTTAATATTTTAGGTTGCTTTGATAACATTGGTTTATGAGAAGCAGCAGAAACTCATGATGAAAATGCATGGGCTTGGCGATTTGCCATATTGGATAATTTCCTACGGTTGCTTTCTTCTTCTATTTTCAATCTATATGTTGATTATAGTGATCTTTGGTTCACTTATTGGTAAGATGGCAAGCTAGTCAAGTACTGGCTTTTTCCTTCTTCCTTTTTTTTTTCCTTTAATTTTGTGTTATGTTGCTAATATGCAGTTTATATTCATTGTAGGGTTGAAATTCCTTGCATTGAATGACTTCAAAGTTCAATTCATGTTTTACTTTATGTACATGAATTTACAACTTATACTGAGCTTTCTGGGAGCTACTTTTTTTTCAAGTGTTAAAACTGCCACAGGTTTGACATTTACTAAATTAATGAGTGAAATCTCCTTACCAATTAAAGATTAACTAACTAACACATGGTCCTGTTTGAAATTTGATGCTTGCAGTAATAGCAACCATATGCGTCTTTGGAACGGGGTTATTAACAAGATTTATTTTTGAATCTTTGGTTGAAAGTGACTCGATACCAAGTAAGTGGTAATTGTGAATAAGTAGTATCTATAATCTTGTTCATAACTTCATAAATATACCTTTGATTTTTTTGGCTTAAACACAATGTTTTATGTAGTAAAAGCTCATGTTTGTATTGATGGCCCTGCAAAGGAGATAATTAATCTTACTAAAAACAGCTTTTTATTTAGGAAATTTCTTGCAGATTTTCACTCTTTTGTTGGTAGCCAAAAACCATTCCCTAAGTTTGAGGTTGGAGATACAAAGATGTACATGAGAGGCAACCTTTGTTTGCACAGATAATAATATTGTCTTAAAGAAATCATTTTACATCCAGGCTGCTTGTGCATTGATATTTATATAAATTATACAAGTGCATGCATAGCGAAAAATCCCAGGCTCATGTTTCTGTTCAATTGAACTGATGAACACTTCTACACTAAAAATATTCTGATTTGCATATGGGGTTCCTGGAAAAATCATGCTTTAGTACCTTTTGAAGTAACTATTCAAGTTTAGAAGTAATGAAGAATTTTGTTATTAAAACTATATGATTGGGGCAGAGTTCCATTGAATGATCAAAACACCCTAGGCTAGGCAAAACTTAATTGGCGCAAGAGCAATTCTACTTTCTTTTCTTATAAATAGTGGTGGAGTGGTGGAACCTTTGCTTGATACTACCATTAGCTGTTGCAGTAGTTGTTTGATCATCCATGTTCAGGATAGTCGAGGAATATGGACATCTGCTCAGGTTGAATTTGCTGTTTGACTGGAGTAACATACTAGGTGTGGTTTTTTAAGTTGGTTTATGAATCACACTCAATCATTTGGTAGCTTAGATATTTCTTTTTAATGTTGACAACATTGTTTTAACCCTTTGCAAGAATCATTTCCACCAACTCTAATCATTCTAAGGCTAATTTTTGGTTGCAGAAATGTGGTTTATGGTAATGGAGCTATATCCAGGATTTTCTCTACATCGTGGGATATTTGAATTTGCACAATTTGCTCAATTGGAGGGTGGGATGCGGTGGGAACATTTAAAGGATAGTGAAAATGGGATGACAGAGGTCTTGATTATAATGTTTGTGGAATGGTTGGTGGCCTTTTTTGTTGCATATAGAGCTGTGTCACCAGGAGGTAAGGATTCCAGAATTCAAGATCAGATGGATAGGGCTGATGTTAACCAAGAGGTAAATTTCTGTTTTTCCTAATTTATATACTGAATTTTTCACCCACCACCACTAGTAGAGAGTTTTGAAGAAGCTTTATTAGCACTCAGTACATAGGCATAAAGCCTGTATATATTAAACAGAATTTATTCGGATTGTGTGTTTTATCTGCAAGGTGTGGTAGCCATTGTCTTAGATCTTATGGAAATAGGTTGAAATATTAAAAAGCTCCAGATTATTTGTGAATTCGATCTCATGTTACATACTTTCTCTTTTATATCATAAATTTATTCTCTTCATATTTTTCTTTCCCCCCACTCTCCCACCCCTTCCCTAGATTCAAACCATGTGATAGAGACTATTGTTACAGTAAAATTTTGTTAATTAAATATGTAGGGGAAATTATACTTTACTACCCTAAACTATACCCTAGATTACACTTTGCACCCAAAACTTTTCGAATGCACGTTTTGCACCCTAAACTATGGCTGTTGTTACACTTTGCACCCCGACATTAAGTTTTCCGTTAAGTTGGATGAAAATACAAAGTTTATGGTGCAAAGTGTAATCAATAGTATAGTTTAGGGTGGTAAAGTGCAATTTCTTCTTTGTTTTTAGGGTATTGAGAAGAGGGGCAATTGGGTCTTTTCACGTGATGTCATACTTTTCCATCCAAGTTAATGGCAAACTTAACGTTGTGGTGCAAAGTGTAACAATGGTCATAGTTTAGGGTGAAAAATATGCATTTGAAAATTTTAGGGTGCAAAGTGTAATCTGGAGTATAGTTTAGGGTGGTAAAGTTTAATTTCCCCAAATATGTAACTATTATATAACAATAATATAAGTTATGGGAAGTGTATCTTATACAGTCCCTTAAATTGTTGTGAAATCCATCTTACTCAATGAAGTGACGTAACAAAGTTATAATCACTAATGATAACGTTTAAATTTATCCATTTCCAGAGGGAGAAGGTTGACCAGTTGCTCCGGGAATCAAGCACAAGCCATGCCATTGTTTGTGACAACCTCCAAAAGATGTACTCAGGAAGAGATGGAAACCCTGAAAAACTTGCAGTGCGAGGACTATACCTTGCTGTGGCTCGAGGGGAATGCTTTGGTATGCTTGGTCCCAATGGTGCAGGGAAAACCTCTTTTATCAATATGGTCAGTATAAAGTTTTTGCTTTGGGAATTTGCATGAGTTTTTATGGGAACAAACAGAAAATGCTTTAAAGGGGCTTCTCTTGAAGCATTTACCTTTATTGCATCCTACACGGGAATTATTTAATGTTGGGGATAGATTAAAAATATATGGTTTTCCTTGACTAATTAGGAAGTAGCGGTAGCCTTTATTTAAACAGTAATTGGACACTCTTTGGCATTTACTTTATGTTTGCTTCTCCATGATATTTCATTAAACTTGATTCCAAGTTGTCTTTGCTTCATCAAGAAAATATTTTGGGTTTTAGTCATTTTTGTTAAGAGCATCCACATTGGTGGGGCTATATTTTTTAGCTTTTAGCAACTCAAAAAGTTACTTTATTTATTTTTATACTTCGCTTTATAATACACTCAACATTGGTTCTATTTTTTTTAGCTCTTCATTTAAATATTATTTCTTTATTAATTTTTAATTATTTCTTTCTTCTTCTTTTTTTGCCTATTTCTCTCTTCTTATGGTCTCTCTCTCATCTGCAAGTCCCACAGCCACCTCCACCAGCACAACCAACCCAGTCACAGCCTTCCACCGTCACAACCAACCACCACCCACTGCCACAACCACAACCAGCCCACCACAACTCTTATTTAAAAAAAAAAAACAACAACAACAACAACCACCACCACCACAAACCCACCTTAACAACCCGCCCGCAACCCTCCACAACAACCACCACCACCACCACCACAAACCCACCTCAACAACCACCACACACAACCCCCACTCACAACCACCGATCCAACTCAGTCACAGCCACCCACCGCTACAACCAACCACCACCCACTGCCACAACCACAACCACAACCACAACCACAACCAGCCACCACAACTCTGATTTAAAAAAAAAAAAAAAAAAAAACAGCAACAACCACCACCACCAGGCTTAGGTTGTTGGAAAGAAATTTTCGGCTTGGGTTGGCGGTGGCTTGGCTGTCCGCTTCGGTGAAGTGGTGGTGAGAGGAGGAAGAGAGGGAGAGGGCTTGAATCAGTGAAGAAGAAAGAAAAAAAAATAGAGAAAGAGAGAAGTGATCTGTGATACGGTGAAGAAAGAAAAAGAAAGAGGAGGAAGTGAGGGAGAGGGCTTGAATTGGTGAAAAAGAAAAGAAAAAAAATAGAGAAAGAGAGGAGATTCTATGATATGGTGAAGAAAAGGTGAAGAAGAAAGAAGAAAGAAAAAAGAGAGAAAAAAGAGTGAGACATAAAAGATTATTTTAATAAAAAGATCTGCTCATAGAATAAAAAATTAGTTTATTTTATACCTTCTGAGCTATAGTAAACAGCTACTCTTGGCTGTTTACTATAGCAAGAAGGCAAAAAAATTTACCTATGGCTCCACCAATGTTGGGCACTAATTGGAGTTTATGGTGCTAAAAATAGCAATTTAGCTTTTTAACACCACTAATACTAATGCTCTAAGGAAGTTAAATTATATTTTGTGCTTTCTGCAATATTTAGGAGTTAACACAAATTTATTTGACAGATGATCGGACTTACAAAGCCAACCTCAGGCACTGCGTTTGTTCAGGGTCTTGATATACGGACTCAAATGGATGAAATATATGCCAGCATGGGTGTATGCCCACAGCATGAGTAAGCTAGATCATCCTCCTGTTGCCTTTGCTTTGAATTTGTAAGTCTGAATATTTTCTTACATATATTTTTTTTGTTCCTTTGTTGACAGCTTGCTTTGGGAAACACTAACAGGAAGGGAACATTTACTATTTTACGGAAGACTTAAGAACCTTAAAGGTTCCGCATTAACACAAGTGAGTCAATGTTGCTTTTACGCTTAGTTTGTTGAATGAAGGTTCATTTGTATTTGATAGCCATAGGTTCTTGTTGGGGAGGAGAGCAGGAGGGGCATTGTGATTGGAATTTGAGTGTGGCCCTAGATGTTTTGATCTACTGTTATTGCATATAAATTTTCAAAGTAGGAAATTGACTTGATATATGATAATTGCTATAAATTTGAAGTGTAAATTTTAGAATTATTTAAAAGGTGGAAATGAAAGAAGATGGGGTGGGGATTTGGAGGGGGGATGCCGCATGTGCTAGTTCTAGTGTGCTATGCTAAGTATTAATTTGATAGTGTCTAACAAATATGACATAAAATTAAGGTAATTTGGTGGACTGTGTATATGGCTGTCCACTGTATAGATAGCTTAGTTTTGTGTGTGTGTGTGTGTGAGGGAGAGAGAGAGAGAGAGAGAGAGAAGTATATTGATAAAGCTACTATAATTCATTAGTTTGCTGGTCATCTTCAGCGTGACATGTGTTTTGAGTTTTGTTGTCCAATCCTTTTGCTCTATCTTCAGGCAGTAAAAGAGTCTCTTAAGAGCTTGAACCTATTTTCTGTTGCTGACAAACAAGCTGGAGAATACAATGAGAGTATGAAGAAGATGCTAAGTGTAGCCATTTCATTAATTGGGGATTCCAAAGTACGTCTTAATTTATGTTTTAATTTACTTTCCTGCTTTATACCTTTTTGGATATTTATCTTATTTATGGTATAATTCTTGGGAATTCTGCAAGGTTGTCTACATGGAGGAACCAAGTACTGGATTAGATCCAGCTTCAAGGAACAACTTATGGAATTTTGTGAAGAAAGCAAAGCAAGATCGGACAATTATTTTAACAAGTTCTCTCTCTCCACTAAAAAAAATTTATTTCTGATGTTGGATCATTTAGACAACTTGGAACTGTAGTTTTATAGGCTTGTAGATGATTAAAAAAAAAAAATTTTGTCCGATAACTCCATCATATTGGCACTTGTCTTGCTAGATAACATCATAAAGGCTTTATTATTTTCCCTCATACTTTCATTGATGAAGCTTTTATACATGATTTCAGCTCATATAATGGAAGAGGCAGAGTTCCTATGTGACCGATTCGGATTTTTTGTTGATGGCAACTTGCAGTTCATAGGAAATCCAAAAGAGGTATCTTGATAATATAACTCATATTCATTGAGTTATATTACTGAGTTAGTGGTCCTTAATAGATTTTCCTGTTGCTAATCTTTTTTTTTTATCTGACTTTTCCTTTAGATGGAAAGATGCATATGATAAGAACATAAGAATTCATGATAGCTTTAGTATCAGCAGTGCATTGAAATGCATGCAAGCTAACTAGATGTGGACTACTGAGTAAAATCCTGACTTTATTTGACTTGTATTAAATTATTAATGTAACTCAGTTGCACTTCTCAGCTGCTATTCATTCTTTCATGAATATGTTGAATGTTAGAACCAACACTCAAATTACTATAAGGCCCAAAATTCATGTATCAAGCTTGATGGTTTTACAACACCAACATGTTGTATTTACCTCCCAATGGGCACTCAGCAGTCACCACTATCCATGGGAGGTAGCCATCTCCCATCTCTTAAACCTAATCTATTCTAAGATTATAAAAGACCTTACTAGTTAGGCTAGCAGACAGCCTCATCATTTTCCCCATTCAAATTCGTTCTTGAGACTTTTTGGACCATCAGTGCAATTTAGCTTGCTCTTATCTGTATCATCTTGACTTTGATTATCTTGCTATGGTGTGAAGTGTGAACCATCTTTGTCAAAGTTCAAGGCCACTAACATCCCACCAACCTACAGTTGTTTAACTGTCTTTCTTTTTATTTTTTCCCCTATAAAAATGCAACGAATAAGTGGATTTTTCACAACACTTCATAATTGGGATTCATATGGTGTTTGACAGCTAAAGGGAAGATATGGAGGGTCTTATATGTTTACAATTACAACATCTTCGGATCACAAAGAAGTGGAGGACATGGTGCAGCATCTTGTACCAAGTGCCAAGAAGGTATACCAATTAAACAGAACCCAGAAGTTTGAGATACCGAAAAGTAAGGTCAGAATTGCAGATGTATTAGAAGAAGTTCTGGATGCAAAGAGCAAGTCCACTGATTTTGATTGGGATTTGGCTGAAACCAATATGGCGGATGTTTTTATCGAGGTTTCACGTAAGGCCTATCGATCCAACACTTTGAAATGACTGTTCGATATGTTCAATGATTTCTGCAATTACTTTGATACTGTTTTGTACCATTCAGTGAGGAGAACAGTGTCGGCATGGGTCTGATCGACGGAAGAGAAGTGGGTCTGAGGCGGATGGGTCTGATCGGCGGAAAACCAAAGCAATGGGCTGAGGAAGGCAGCGACGGCTTTGACGATGAAACCCAGGGAAACCCAGAGCTTGGATCGACGATGAAACCCACGAAATCCAGAGAAACACAGGATTGTCGGCGTTGGGTGAGTGTTGAGATGGAGGACTGGGTAGAGGCGTGGATTGGCGACTTGGGGCTTGGGTCGGCTTGGGCCGGTGACGTTGAGGCCGGCGGAGGCGTGGGTTGGAGACTTTGAGACAAAGAGGTGAGAGTGACTAAGAGAGAGAGAGGCACGAAGTGACTGAGAGAGAGAGAACCACTTTTTATTATTTTAATCTGGCCAGGAGTAAAATATTATTTTTTTTGTTTAGCTCTCAGCTACAGTGCACATCTATCTATAGATGTGCACTGTAGCAATGGAGCTAAAACAAATAAATTAGCTCCACTGCTAGAGCATGGTTTTTAGGTGTTTGAGGAGCTAAAAATACCAATATGGCTTTTTAGCACCACTGCTGTGAATGCTCTAATATGCTATTTTATTTTCAGGAAATGTTTCTTACCCACACCTTGTTGCACACAGTATATATAAATTATTTTTTGAACTAAAATCTTGACTTGAAGTCACAAATTTTAGTTCAAAAGATTTTTTTGGATGGACAGTTCAAAAGCTTAAATGTGTGTAATTTGTGTGTAATAGGGCAGTGTATATATAATAAACATTGTCATTTATTTTACTTCTTAGTAACTTGACTACTTGCCAAAAAAAAGAATGAAACTACCTTGACTGACCTTCTAGATACTATAAAACGAGGAGTAGTATTTGTTACTCACACTCATACCCTATTAGTATATTACACACATTGTTACACATCTATTTTTTGAATTGAAATCATTAGTTGAAGACACGTTTCAAAATTCAAATCATGATTCTAATTCAAAAAATGTGTATAACAGAATGGTCATAACAATTTTTATCCTAAAACAGATGGTTTTTACAAAGGAAGAACTACCCTTGGACCGAGGGGGCAATGGCCCCCCCTAAATTTAAAAAAAAATATATTATAAATATATATATGTGTGTATTAATTTTAGCAATTTTATTCTATAAAATTACATTTTATTTCCCTTTAACAATATCATTAGTTCTTTTAAGAGTAATGCTATACTCACAAACTTTTATAATATTTTTACAAACTTTTTTTGTAGCAAATTTTTATTAGTTCGTGTGGGGTCAAAGAATTTGGCCACCCCGGCCCACTTTATACTAAGCCCAAGGCCCACACTGAGGAAGAAGAAATATCCAAGGACGAACGAAAAAAGTCCTAATTATCAAGAAGCATCGTCGAGGACAACCCTGTCCTCGGCAAACCGAGATCATAGAGAGGGAGAGCCGCACGCCATCAGGGGCAACTTCGTAGAGCATCCCAAGAAAAAGGACAAGTACAGTGGGTCAGCCATAGGAGCCTGGTAGAGGAGCAATTCATGGAGAAACTGTCACCTCTACATTAAATGCCCACAACTACGTCCTGGCCGCATTAATGAGGAAGTGACCCTTGAACATTGCAGCTTTGGTTGCTGCAACTCACAAAAGGTTGAGGACGGCGGCTGATGGGACAAGCACTCAAGTAGTGACCTGCACGATCGACAAATGGAGGGCCAAGATCAACTAAAAGGGAGTATATAATGTAAGAAGTCCTCCAGAAAAGGGATCGGAAGTTGGGAGCAGAAAACACTGTAGCTACTAGTATCATCCTGGTAACCTTTGTAACCAAGCACTGAAGAAGCAATAAGAACAAATAGCTCCTCAAACTAGTGCCCAGGATAGAATTTCATACGTAAAGCCCATTTCCTTAATATTTAGTGCACCTATAACCATGTTTATTCGTTGTTATCTTCACTAAAGCCTAGTTCTTAAACCCATTCTCTTCAAATTTATTGTATTGGGCTAGTTGGGCCTAAGTCCACTCTTCCAATAGAAGAAGTGCTCAAACCCAGTCCCTACAATTGGCGTCGTTTGTGGGAAGAGCTTGTGTGTTAGTGAGTGCAACGGTTAATCATGGTAGGATCAAGCTCCCATCAGCAAGAGTCCCTGGAGAAGACCATTTTAGCGGTGGTGTATGCTACACGAAAGCTTCCCCATAATTTCCAAGAACACACACAATTGTTGTCATAACTCAGCTTCCGCTCAGGTCTACACTTCGAAGTACTGATTACGCGGGGAGGATTGCTAAATGGAGCACAATTCTAGGGGCTTATGACATAAAGTATATGCCCCGTACCTCTGTCAAGGGGCTAGTTCTCGCGGGTCTAGTAGCCCGGTTCGCTGAATTCCCATTGAAGAAAGAAGCCGAGAATCAAGGCATGGATGTAAAATCGGTTGGCACAATCTCCCAGCAAAAACTTCTGTTCTGGAAGGAATATATTGATATCTTTTAATCTCTTGAAGCGGTTAAACAGAACCTTAGCTATGTCGGGTCCTCGAACCTCCTGCTTTAGGGAAATTAACACGCACTGGAATCTCTTGAAGCGGTTAAACAGAACCTTAGCTATGTCGGGTCCTCGGACCTCCTGCTTTAGGAAAATTAACACGCACTGGAATCTTTTGAAGCGGTTAAACAGAACCTTAGCTATGCCGGGTCCTCGAACCTCCTGCTTTAGGGAAATTAACATGCACTGAAATCTCTTGAAGCGGTTAAACAGAACCTTAGCTATGCCGGGTCCTCGGACCTCTTGCTTTGGGGAAATTAACACGCACTGAAATCTCTTGAAGCGGTTAAACAAAACCTTAGCTATGCCGGGTCCTCGGACCTCCTGCTTTAGGGAAATTAACAAGCACTGAAATCTCTTGAAGCGGTTAAACAGAACCTTAGCTATGCCGGGTCCTCGGACCTCCTACTTTGGGGAAATTAACACGCACTGAAATCTCTTGAAGCGGTTAAACAGAACCTTAGCTATGCCGAGTCCTCGGACCTCCTGCTTTGGGGAAATTAACATGCACTGAAATCTCTTGAAGTGGTTAAACAGAACCTTAACTATGCCGGGTCCTCGGACCTCTTGCTTTGAGGAAATTAACACGCAGTGGCAACTTTCTAAGTGTTTAAACTGAATTCAATCATGCCTCGGTCCTCGGACCAGATGATATGGGAATGATAACACTCCATGACAACTTTTCAAGTACTAGACAGAACTAAGGTCTTGCACGGTCCTCAGACTCAAACCTATAGGGAAACTAGCTACTTCTAGAGGATCTAAGTGTTAGACAGAACCAAGGTCTTGCATGGTCCTCGGACTCAAACCTATGGGGAAACTAACTACTTTAATGAAGGTCTAAGTATTAAATAGAAACTAAGCTATGTTAGGTCCTCAGACCACAAACTTAGTAGAAATTAATACCTTGTAAAATCTATTGAAGTATTAAACAAAAACTAAGTTATGTCAGGTCCTCGAACCACAAACTTAGTGGAAGTTAATACCTTGTGAAATCTATTGAAGTATTAAACAGAAACTAAGTTATGTCAGGTCCTCGAACCACAAACTTAGTGGAAATTATTACCTTGTGAAATATATTGAAGTATTAAACAGAAACTAAGTTATGTCAGGTTCCTCGGACCACAAGCTTATTGGAAATTAATACCTTTCGAACTGCATTATGATCCAATTTATAAGTCAAAGTAAATAAATTACATGAGCATCACTTAAAGCATTTTAAGGTACTCAGGACTTGCCTATTATTTAAACGCCTAAGTAATGCCTTAGACTTGAAAGCTTGTTAAGAATTGATAGGTTATAAGTATACCTTGATAATGTTGTGAGTTGACAGTCATAATTTACTTGAATTTTTAGTTAAGAGGTAGAAAACTGTGCCTTCCCTTATATCAGCAAACTTTGCTCTTTTATGGCATATGGTTATGTATGAACAAATAACAGTCAAGATGAGAAACACACAAATGAACGATAAAGTAATAATAACTTATATCAATTTAAAGAAAGGCAAAGTACACATCTCGATCGAACTTGTCTTTAGAAAAAAAAAAAAAAAATCCTCATTACATTAACTTTAACTATTCTGCAAAAGTAAAAGAACTACGGCTTCAATTTTATCTAGAGCTTGACCTTGGGGGCTTTGTCAGCTGCTTCAGGGGGAGCCTCCTTGTCTTTTTCTTTAGAAGCTCCTCCAGCGGGCAAGGTAATTAAGGCTAAAGCTTGCTCAAAACTTTGAGAAGCTGCCCCACCCTTAGGCACCTCTACTGCCTTGTCCGAGGAGGTATCTTATGGAGCTTCAGGCTCTTTGGCTTGCTCCTGTTGACTAGGAGGTGGAGGATTCTGAATTTGGGCTTCCTCGACTAGCTTGGCAACTGCAGGAGTCACTTCCTTTTGATTGGAAGAAAGGTCTGGCACTCGTATGGCTGGAGAGAAGAAGACATTTTCTGGCCTTCTCAGCTCAGAAGAAGCCTCCACCCCAGCTCGGTTGAGGGCTTCTTCCCAAGTTTGAGCACAGTAGGCTCGACATACGGCGGGGACCTCTGCCCGTAGGGCATCTTCCATCTCGGCTACGCCAACGTCGTAGCCATGTTGTTCGGTCTCGTCCCTTTCCTTCTCGGCCTTGTCCTTTGCCTTCTCCGCCTCAGCCTTCGCCTTTTCGGCCTGATCCTTAAGCCTTTGGGCCCCCTCCAACTGCGCCCTGAGGGCTGCCATCTCTTCCTTTGAAGCCTTCAATTGGTCAGTTTTCTCGCGTAGACGCTTCCTCTGGTCCTCGACTTGCCTCTGTACACCCTCCAAGGCCGAGTCAGCACTACGGCGAGCATGTTCTTCGTTGGCCAACTTTTTCTTCAACTTGGCGTTGTTATTTTCAGCAATGGTCAACGTTTGCACAGCTGTTAACCGCCTTTTCCTCTCATCTTCCAATTGTTGATAAACCGTTATTTGTAATTTCCTCAAGCCTGAAAGTGGCTTGGACCGTCTAAAAGAAAGGGATTAGTATCATAGCCCACAAATAGTATATGTCTATAAGAAATAAGTATAAGTAAAAAGAAAAGGGGGTTTAATAGTGTACCATGCCCAGATATCTTTTACAATTGAGGAAGACTTCATTCTTCCTCATACTCCGCAGGTTGATCGTGTCCCTTGGGAGCAGCAAGGCCTCCTCCACGGAAAAGGCAACATGGCACCCATTGCCCCCGTTGAAGTCCCTGAGTGATGCATCATCCCTTAGGGGCGCCCCGCCATGCATAGGCGCTGGGAGCCAGGCTCGTGGCTCTAGAGGCTGAATGTTTACTCACTCCAAGCCTCATTGTGGTGCATGGATGACCTTTTGCTGCTTCGCAGCTCGTTGGGCCTCGTCTTCACGAGTCGGGCGGAGCCTTCCAGCCTCTATCACATCCTTCCCTGTTTGCTCCCTTTTCCTTTTTGGATCAGCAGGTTTAGGTCTCGTCGGTTGAGGAGCAGGGGGAGGAGACTTTGAGGGAGGAGGAGGAAGCTTAGATTGAGCAGACTTCCCAGGTGCACCACTTCCTGGTTGGTCCTTTATCAACTCCATCAAACTTTTCTGGGGCTTTCTTTGGATACCCATTTCTTCTGGTAGGCTCTCGGGAGATAGTGGCCGGTTGAATACTTCGAACTCGTCCAAAGAATCTGTTAAGTCCACGAAACCTTTTTCTTCTTCTTCTTCTTCTTCTTCTTCCTCTTCCTGAGGAACGGGTTGGGATGAGGATGTTCCTACCGAAGGGGTGACCACAGAAAGTGGTTGGGGGCGAGAAGTATCTTTGGAGAATGGGATACCCTCTGGAACAACGAACCCTTAGTAGGTAACACTGATACGACGGAGCTGAAGGTCGCGAGCTTTGATTACGCACTTGGGGGCTTGGAAGGTGAGTGAGAGGGGAGTATATCCAAGGATCAAATGAGCTGCTCGGAGTTAACCGTCAATCTCCTTCACATACACCTCTGCTTGCAGGATCCTATCTAAGCTCACCTTGTTAACTAAGCTGAGTTTGGGTTTGGTAGCACGCTTATCTGCAAATTCATTGAAATAGAAGGGGGTTTCATTAGAAACAAGGACATTTAGACCCGAAAAAGAAATGTAAACCAAAATTCGAGATCTATGGCTATACCCCCACCTGGTTCTCCCTCCTCAGTTAGACAGGGTAAGCCATCATGCCATGCCCTAGAAAAGATCAGGAAATCCTCCTTTATATTTTTGTTTGAAGTGGGAAGGCACTGGATCAGCCTTACTTCGGGATGCCTCGACTTGAGATAATATCCCTGCCCCTTCAAATGGTGAAGATTGTATACCCAATTCACATCGTGGTGGGTCAGGTTTAGGTTCATTCTGTCGTTCAAAACCTCTATACTTCCCAGGACCCTGAACATGTTTGGGGCGCACTGTGTGGGAGATAACCTAAAAAACCTAAGGTAATTCCTAGTGATGGTACCCATGAGAATGGTCATCCCTCCCTCTATGAAGGCAATCATGGGAATGACCACCTCTCCAGTTTTCTTATCATCGAACCACTCCCCCTGAGCAGCGTACCTCATGCCCACTATTGGTGGGATCCTATACTTAACCCTGAAACTTCTCATACCCTCCTCGGACTCAACTAAACATTTGAACTTACCCATTTTCCTAAGAGGTTTTGAAGAAAAATTAATAAGTTTAAAATGAAAGCCAAAAAGGGTTTAAGAAGACTTACAGGTTCGAAAGAGGGTCCTCAAACAAATTTCTAATATTTGTAGACGCACAGGGAGACGAAAGAGAGAGAGGCAGGTTCAGTGTATGAGTTCTAGAACTATGTAATCGTTGAAAGTAGAAAAAGGAATTGACTTGAGAAGCTATTTATAGTGGCGCAGAAGGTATAAGCGGGAAAATTCCCGCTCGCAAAACAAAAAAACCCTTCACCGTTTGATTTACATCTTACCGTTGAACGTGGGCGACAGGGGCGTCGCCAAAATTTAATGCTGGAACGCTTCGTATATCGAAGCACTAGGAGCGTGCCTTGGACAGGTGAAAAGACTCTGGCGCTGACGGAGGACAAGACTTGACAAGCCGTGGTGAAGGCCCGAGGACATCAAAACCCTCCTCTTCATCCGAGGAGCCGGACAGCAGGATTTTGAGGGGCTATTGTGGGGTCAAAGAATTTGGCCACCCCGGCCCACTTTATACTAAGCCCAAGGCCCACGCTGAAGAAGAAGAAATATCTGAGGACGAACGAAGAAAGTCCTAATTACCAAGAAGCATCGCCGAGGACAACCCTGTCCTCGGTGAACCGAGATCATAGAGAGGGAGAGCCACACGCCATCAGGGGAAACCTCGTAGAGCATCCCAAGAAAAAGGACAAGTACAGTGGGTCAGCCATAGGAGCCTGGTGGAGGAGCAATTCAAGGAGAAACTGTCACCTCCACATTAAATGCCCACAACTACGTCCTGGCCGCATTAATGAGGAAGTGACCCCTGAACAGTGCTGCTTTGGTTGCTGCAACTCACAAAAGGTTGAGGACGGCGGCTGATGGGACAAGCACTCAAGTAGTGACCTGCACGATCGACAAATGGAGGGCCAAGATCAACTAAAAGGGAGTATATAATGTAAGAAGTCCTCCAGAAAAGGGATCGAAAGTTGGGAGCAGAAAACACTGTAGCTACTAATATCATCCTGATAACCTTTGTAACCAAGCACTGAAGAAGCAATAAGAACAAATAGCTCCTCGGACTAGTGCCTAGGATAGAATTTCATACGTAAAGCCCATTTCCTTATTATTTAGTGCACCTATAACCATGTTTATTCGTTGTTATCCTCACTAAAGCCTAGTTCTTAAACTCATTCTCTACAAATTTATTGTATTGGGCTAGTTGGGCCTGAGTCCACTCTTCCAATAGAAGAAGTGCTCAAACCCAATCCCTACAGTTCGCATATGGGCACATCATTTACGTCATTTTTTTACTTACTAGTAACCATTTATTACATAAGTAATTTATAAAAAAAACTTGCAGCTCTAGTATTTTCCCCATTTTAGTGACCATAAAAAAATTTATAGATGTAAAATCTAAAACAAAATATTCAAGCCAATAAAAAAAAAAAAAAAAAAATTAGCTCAGCAACAAAAATTACCAGTAAAACTAAAAACAAAATTAAGCTTAATGAACTAATTTTATCCAAAATAAATAACCCTGCCCTTTAAAAAAATTCTAAACAAAAATAAATTTGTTCTTAACTACAAAAAAAAAAATAAAAATAAAAATAAAAATCTCAGCAACTAAGTAATAGAATTAGAGGTTGAAATCACTGCACATAACAAACAGTAAAACCATCTCCCCTAACTCAAAGTTCTGGCTCCGCCCCTGTTTTTACCTCACAGAAACAGCATAAAATCTGATGAAAGAACAACTTTGAAGTTTGACTAAAGTTGGAGCTAATTAAGGCCTTGCTGATAGAAAGCTTGAAACTTTCAAGATCAAGTACTACCAGGACCTTTATAATGTTATGGGAACATGATTCTAATTGCAACATCTATCTAATTGGACGCGTCCACTTGAAAGAGGAATGTAGCGTTGGCCACTAAAGATTTTTGTTATGATTGACTTTTTATTTTACTTTTAGGCTCTCCCATCTTGCATTCAATGATGTATTTATTTTTACCATATGTAATTTCTAGTACTAGTATTTTTCCTTTGAGGTAGAGGCCTTTCGAAAGTATCTTTCATTCAACGGTAAACGTTAAGGAAAATTCTTTAGGAATGTATCTTAGATTTTCTAATAAATTTAATCATATAATTGTATTGACCCATCAGGCCGTAAGGATGGTGCGGGATATCGAATCCTAGCGAGCTTAGACCAGAACCGAAACCAACACGATAGTCGGGTATAACACAAAATGACAAAACTTAAGTATAGTACTTAGATGCGCTGTTCCTTAAATTCCTCACTTAAAATTCAGTCATGTAGCTTTTTTCTCTTGACCACGTCAATCTCACCTAGAAAATCCAATTTGCAAACCCACAACCATGCCGTGTGTTAGGAGCATTATGTGTTGTTGATGATGGCATGAGGAATGAGGGTGCTTGGGCAGCATTGAGTCAATCACTTGGCTTTATGTTTTCTCAACACACTCATAGCTCCTCATGCCTGACTAGTGATGCTTCTAAGGGCTCTTTGAGGGGGACCAGCCCAGTCTCCCTACTCAAGTTGGATCGATGAGCAGTGATGAGGGGCAGCATGTGGAGGCACCTTGCTTCACATGATGCCCCAAGGCCATGGTAGAGATGGGTGGGATGATGGGCAGCAGCAAGTGGTGCTAACCCTACGTAGTGGTGCATGGCATTGGTGGCTTGGTTGTTGGTTCCTTGTGTGTGGGCTTGGTGGCTAGAGTGCAAGGTAGGGCTGGGCTGCTGTAATGATAAAATGTTGTGTGCAAGGCATTGGGCTAGTTGGGGCTGGCTGAATGCATGGACAAGTGCTAGTGGGCTAATGGCAGTTACGTTGTGTGCTGCATATGGGTATGCTGTGTGGGCTATAGTGCTGTTGGAAGGCCTTGAGCATAGGCCAAACCTCTCCAAAACGTGTGGGAACATGTTGTGTGGGCTGCTAGAGGATGGGCAGAGGCCCCATGGTCTGCTGAGACATGGGTTGTGCATGTGCAGCATGTGCAGTGGCAGTTACTAAGCAGTTACAAAGAAGTTCCTAAATTTCCTAATGATCAGACCTACTGTGTAGGGGCTGGAAACGTGGAGAGCAAGCCAAGACAGCATCAGTTGAAGGTGTCCTAAATCAGACCACAAGTAACAGATTGTCCAAGACCCAGGCAGTTATTAGGCAGTAACTGCCATAGCAGTTGATTCTGTATATTTAACCCTAAGGCTGCTGGGGGTGTCAGCAACAGAGTGTATTTGGCCTTGAGAACGTTTTGTGTAATTCTCTAGATTTTGTAAAAGAGTTTCCTTTGTACTTGAGGTTTAGTAATAAAGGTTAGGGGTGGGTTCCTTGTAAATATTGTGTGTGCTGTGTGTTTGAACGTCCCTAGATAATCTATTCTAAGTGTTATTGCAGTATGTGTGTGGTGTTGGCTGAGACTAAGTCAGGGACTTAGAGCCATCACAGGCAGAAAATTTGAGTGAAAAATTGACCATGTGACACCGTGAGAGGGGGGGTGATGAGAAAATGGGTAGAGGGACTGTGGCTAGAGTGCTAGGTTGAGCGGCATGGGGAAAGAAAGGGTCATCAGCAGAGGCATGGGAGAGAAAGAGAGAGCATATGGTGACTGGTGAGATGAGCTCTGTGAGAGAGAGAGAGAGGAGTGACTGGTGATATGAGCTCTGTAAGAGAGAGAGAGAGAGAGAGAGAGAACAAAAGGTAAAATATATCACAATTGCAAATTTTTTTAGAATTGCAAGACCGGGCCTTTTTGGTGCTTTGATTCTAAAATATATCAACATATACCATTTGAGAGACTGGGTAATGATGCTCTTAGCAGTCCTACTCAATAGAGAAATGGTAAAGTTCATGTTGTGCAATGAATAAATATTAATATTGTTGTAATTTTATTTTGTTGTAGCTCAAGTGCTGGTAAAATTTATTAAACATCATAGGTTGAAAACTATCTCTAAAAAAAGTTTGTTGTGATTTGTAAGATTTGTTTATTTGGCTTTTTGTTTAGGACTAACCTAATTTTTGTGAGGCATGTTGTGGATTCAAGTGTGTAGTTGGATGTATCCCTAGCATTATTCATAAGCTAATATTGATGATTTATTGTTGCTAACCTTTAATGTTGATGTCATAATTTATAAAAATCTTTAAATTAAAATTTTGAAAAATCACCAAAATTAGTATTAGTTTATTGCAAATCTCAAATTGCGTCTACAAATATAAGATTACGATGTTAATGAATGTGATGAAATTTTATGAGCTTTATGTTAAGCTTTGCTCCCCCTAGGTTTGTACCCTGACTCCGTCCCTGGTTCCCACTTCACACTCCATTTTTACTTCTTCAATGTTTTCCCTCCATTCCACTATCATCTTTTGTGGAATTTCTTGTCATCAACCCAAACCAAGCCAAACCTTCAGTTCCTCATATTTGCGCATCCACTACAAGAGAAAGATGTTTATATCTATATTCTCTGCAAAAAATTTAATGTTAGATGCATGGGATTTTATGTGCATACCTACCATTCGTGAGCCATCACGTGATTCTTTGCTCAAACATTTTTTACAATCTTATAATTCTATTTACATTTTTACTCGGTTTCAAAGTTCACATATAACTTGCATTAAAAATAAATACTGTAAATGAATAATTCATGTTTCACTATGTTAGACAGCATGTTGACATAGCTAAGGAAAATTTTATATTTTCCATAGAATATTCATATTTTAACAAATATATTAACTATATTCAATCACTTTCATGATTGCCACTCCCCTTCTCCTTCATCTTACCTTCCTCGTCCAAAGTTTCCACCCCCACTCTGCACAGGTTTTCCTCGCCCTAAGTCAAGGATGGAACACCCTTGATCTGTAATGTTGGACATGCATAGCTAGGACTAGACAAAACCAATATAGATGATTTTAGTGATGTCTGTTGCATATGATATTTGCTTTGTTGTACAAAGTTACAAGAATAGTTTCATTTGAATCACATGACAAACAGTAATTGTGGAACACGTAAATCATTACATTGGTCACACTCACATATAATGTAAATTAATCATCTCTTGTAAAGCCATAAGGGTATGAAAGGGTGGATTTTATGTTGTTTTGCTTTTGTCATTTCATTTGGCATTATGTATAAATTATGTTACTTATTGTAATTTTGTAAATAATATATTTAAGTAGATATTACTAATGCAAATACTTATGGTAGTAGCATCATTCGAATCTTGCAATGGGAAGTGCTTGAGAAAAAAAATTTTATATTCTTGGCTCATGCTTACTAGCGTTATCGATGGTATTGGGTGCATAAATATGACTCATTTGGATCCCTTGCTCATGCCCAGGTAAAAGACGTCAATTCAAGTCGCCCCCTACACATTTTTTATTTATAAAAAAAAATTGCAAGTACTTATGGAAATTGTATAATATTGTTGGAATCGTTTTTTATTACGTCTAATTTGGTTTTGGACTTAAACATTATCATATAATTAATTGTTTAGTTAAAAAATATTTATATAAACCCATCCCATATAATTTCCTTCTTATTGCCCCCGAAAATGCATTCCGCAAGAATTCAAACAAAATGATAATAGCAAACACAATTTCATTCAACAAAATTACAAACAAAATTTTTTTTATACCAAACACAATTCATTCAACAAAATTACTTTTCAAAAAAAGTTTCAGTATAATACCAAATTAACACAATTTTAAATAAAAGATACATGCTATCATAATGCATTTTTTTAGAATGTACTATATATACTCCCATAGTAGAGAATCCAAAGCAGCCTATCTGTTCGATCCTCTCCCAATAATCAGTCTAATACGACATGCATTCGAGACACAGCCAAAAATGATAATGCCACACGACGTAGAACCATGCACACACAAAGTACATTGAAATAATGAAACATTCAGTGTCCACGACCTACAGAATTTGAACATCTATATTAATTGTACATTTCTCATCTCCTCCTTTTCCTCTATAAAAGTGAGGAGCCTTGTAACTGAAAAAATAATAATAATAATAATAATTGTGGGGCACAAGAATTCAGATAAGGTACCTGTACCACGTGTCGTATCCATGGCTGAGAAGCCCCTTATCGTGCCGAGGAGGACACACACTTGGACAGTAAGGCCACGTCAGTGGCACATTGTCAAAGGAGGTCCTGCTATTGAGAAAGAGCTTCAGAGGGGGGGTTAGCCCAGACATGACTGGAGGGATGGTGGCTGCCTCCACATTCAATGCATCCCACCAAACCTCCTGGCTGCATTTATGTGGAGAAGACCCCTGAACAGTGCTACCTTGGCCGCCGCAACTCACAAGGGGTTTGGAAAGGTATCTGATGGGACAAGCACTCAAGTGGTGGACTGGTCAACAAATGGAGGGCTAAGATTGCCTGAAGGGAGCTATATAATGTGAGAGACCCTCCAAAGGGCAGGGAACACAAAATCTGTAGAGAAAACAATGTAGTATTAAGAAAAGTAACTGTAATAAAAGCTAAGAGAAATATATTCAAGAACTACTCTCCTCGGACATTGCCGAGGAAGAATTTATGTGCATCACATTTGTCTATTTATTACTTTTCCTTGCTCTCTTACCATCCTTAGCCCATTAAGGGCATCGTCCACTTTGTTGAAACCTAGCTTTTTAGCCCACACTCTACAAATTTATTGTACTTGGCTCTTTAGGCCTTAGTCCATTCATCTTTTGGACCTAAGAGCTAAAGCCCGCCCCTACAATTGGCGCCGTCTATGGGAAAGCTTAAGCTTCAGTGAGTTCGACGTCCAACCATAGCAGGATCAGGGCAGGACCGGGAGGAGTCTATCGGCTCCCAACATTAGGATCGATTCCTCAACCTTGAGTGGAGGAGGGACTGTGAGGTTAGTGTGCACACCACGCATACTAGCAGGAGCCAGTCTCGAGGGGGGAGTCATATCTCCCACGAGGAGAATACCAGAAGCTTGCAGCTGGAGATTGACCGTCTTCACAGGAGGCTGTGTCGCGAGCAATGAAGAATGACTCCCTCATATTCTGACCCTTCCTCTGAGGACAAAGAGGATAGTAGCTACAGGCCTAGGTCTAGAACTCCTCTTAGTGAGTCTTTTTCGTACGACAAAGACCGTCACTACGAGCGGAGGAGTAAGAGTCCACCATACAAAGGTCTGGGCAATGACACTATGAGCAGGGCACTTAACCAAATCTCCAAATCACCGTTTACGTGTAGAATCAAAAGGGGAAAACTCACCGGCGTTTTACTCATCCAACTTTCACCATATACAATGGAAGGACGGATCTCGTGGAGCATGTAAGCCACTTTAATCAGAGAATGGTTGTGCACTCCAAGAGCGAGGCCCTAATGTGCAAGGTGTTCCCATCCAACTTGGGGCCTGTGGCGATAAGGTGGTTTGACGGCTTGAAGGAAGGCTCTATCAACTCCTTTAAAGAGCTTAGTCGGGCGTTTGGGGCCTGTTTTGTGACTTACAGTAAGGTTCCTCGGCCTTGAACTCTTTGATGTCCATGGCAATGCGGGAGGGGGAGACCTTGAAAACGTACTCCAACAGGTACTGGAAGATGTTCAACGAGATAGATGAGGACTTTGATGACGTGGCTATAAAAACCTTCAAGGTCGGCCTGCCAGCGGAGCATATTCTGAGAAATTATTTGACCAGGAAACCGGTCAAAAGTGTGCGTAGGCTCATGGATCACATTGATAAGTATAAGCGGGTCAAGGAGGACCAGCAACAGGGAAAGGGGAAGGCTAAGGTGGTCCCTTAAGACAGAAGAGATCTTAGGTCGGACACTCTAGATCAACTACTACTCAGGTAGTTAGTACTGTGTTCCGAGAGCCAGTACACCAAATCTTGGAAAAAATCAAGAACAATCCATATTTTCAATGGCCAAACAGGATGGGGGGAAACCCCGCGAAGCGCAACCAAAATCTTCATTGCTAGTACCACCAGGAACGAAGGCACACTACCGAGGATTGCATGACTTTGTGGAGCCACTTAGAGCAATTAGTTAAGGCGGGAAAGTTGAAGCAATTCCTGCATCAGCCCAACGGACAGGACGGTTAGGCAGGGTCAAGGGCTCAGATAGACGCTTCCACAAGGCCGCCTTTGGGTACAATCAGCGTCATCTTGGTTACCTTGGGAAGGACTGGTTCTCAGCCATCCAGGGTGATGTCATTGGCTCGGCCACCTGCAGATGGCTCGTCCCCTGATTTGAAAAGGAGTAGAGTGGAGGTCCAACCAGCATTGAGCTTTTCCGACGAAGACAAAGTGGGGACCTTGCAGCCACACTATGATGCCCTAGTAGTTACCCTCAAGATAGGAGGGTATGATGTGAAGAGGGTGCTAATGGATCAAGGCAGCAACGCGGAGATCATGTACCCTGACCTATTTAAGGGACTGAAGCTGAGGTCCGAGGACCTGACACACTACGATTCCCCTCTAATAGGGTTTGACGGCAAGATTGTCTTCCTAAAAGGCTAAATCCGACTACCCGTTCAGACAGGGACAGAGGTTATGGAAGTGAACTTTATCGTGGTAGAAGCCTATTCCCCCTACACTGCCATTGTGGCAAGGCCTTGGCTTCACACCATGGGGCCTGTGCCTTCCACCCTGCACCTGAAGGTGAAACATCCGTTTGGAGGACGGGTTGAGGAACTAGTGGGAAGCCAATCCATGGCCAGACAATTCATGGTGGCCGCAATTAGACATAAGACTAGGGGTGAGTCCTCGGCCTTCGCGGCAAGGGACCTATAGCAATCAAGGGTGCCAAAGTTATCTTCGGGGGCAGCGGCAGAAGGGGCTAAGTGTGAGCAACTAGAGAAAATTGTTATTAGGAGGAGAAATTCTTCCAGGTCGAAGTTTAGCTGCCTCCTCGGGAGAAGGAAGAGCTAATAGGTTTTCTCAGAAAAATATTGACATATTTTCATGGAGTGCTTACGAGGCCCCGAGGTGGATCCGAACTTCATTTGTCACCTTTTAAATGTCAATCCATTTGTCCTCTCCAAAAAGCAACCACCTCGACGCTCATCCAAAGAACATTTTGATGCTGTCAAGGAAGAAGTGCTCGAACTTAAGCGGGCTGGGGCCATAAAGGAAGTGTTTTACCTTGAGTGATTAGCTAACACGGTGGTGGTGAAGAAGAAAAGTGGGAAATGACGGGTGTGTGTAGACTTCACGGACTTAAATAAGGCTTACCCAAAGGATCCTTTCCCCCTGCCTCTGATAGATTAGCTGGTGGATGCAACCGCGGGCCATCCTTAGATGAGCTTCTTAGATGCTTTCCAGGGATACCACCAGATACCCTTGGCTCGAGGTGATCAGGAGAAGACTTCTTTCGTTACACCCACAGGGAATTATCATTACAAAGTGATGCCTTTTGGGCTGAAGAATGCGAGGTCTACTTATCAGAGAATAGTGACCAGAATGTTCAAACCACAATTGGAAAAGAACATTGAGGTCTACATAGACGATATGGTGGTAAAGAGTGAGGTGGAGTCCGATCACATAAATAATCTCAAGAATATTTTCAAGATACTGAGGAGACCCAAACTGCGCCTCAATGCCGCTAAGTGCTCTTTTAGAGTGGGCTTTGGCAAGTTTCTGGGTTATATGGTTACCTACAGCGGAATTGAGGTCGACCCAGATCAAATTAGAGCAATCCACAATCTACAGCCCCCTCAGAATCCTAAAGAGGTCCAAAAGTTAACAGGAATGACTGCCGCTTTGAATTGATTCATTTCTCGATTAGCGGACAAGTGCAGGCCTTTCTTCCAGCTGTTGCATAAGTGGAAGGGATTCAAATGGACAGAGGAGTGTTCCTCGGCCTTCCAACAACTAAAGGAATATCTTTCTCGGCCACCTATTATGTCCAAGCTTGAGGCGGATGAGGTTTTGTTCGCTTGCATTGTTGTAGCCTCACATGCGGTGAGTCTGGTACTGGTGCGAGATGAGAATGGGGTGCAGAGACCGGTCTATTACGTGAGCAAGTCATTACATGAGGCAAAGGTTCGTTACTTACCACTGGAGAGGGCTATCTTGGCAGTAGTGCATGCTACGCGGAAGCTCCTGCATTACTTCCAGGCTCATACTGTTGTGGTTCTAACCCAACTCCTTTTCCAATCACTACTTAGGAAAGCTGACTACACGGGAAGGGTTGCAAAATGGGTAACGATCTTAGGAGTCTTCGATATTAAATACATGCCTCGCACCTCTATAAAGGGCCAGGTCCTCACCGATTTAACGGCTGAGTTTGCTGAGCCATCATTCGAAGAAAATGGCGAGGGGCCGAGCATGGATGGAAAATCAGTTGGGATGATCTCTTTACAGGAATCTCTACCTTGGAAGGTGTATGTTGATGGCGCGGAAAACCAGAAGGGATCAGGAGTGGGGCTAGTTGTGGTATCTCCTAAAAGGATCATCATTGAGAAATCCTTAAAACTGGGCTTCTCGGCCACAAATAATGAAGCTGAGTACAAGACTTTGTTGGTGGGGAGGGCCATGGTTCAAAAAATGGGAGGAAGGACAGTGAAGATGTTCTCAGATTCGAGGTTGGTCGTAGGCCAAGTAAAGGGAGAACTGGAAGCCAGGGATGTGAGAATGCAGGAGTATCTAAACCAGGCTAGGCATTTACAGTAAGGATTTGACTCTTTTTCCTTGCACCAAATCCTTAGAAGCAGGAAAACACATGCTGATTCCCTTGCCACTCTTGCGACATCCTCAGCGCAGAGCCTACCTCGGGTCATCTTGGTCGAGGATCTATGCAGCCTTACCGAGGTAAAGAAGGAGAAGGTCCAGATTCATCAACTAAGGGTGGGGCCTAGTTGGATGGATCGTATTGTCCTATTCCTTAAGGATAACATCTTGCCGAGGATAAGGGGGAGGCTGACAAGGTGCAGAGAAAGGCTCCTCGATTTTGGCTGTCCGAAGACCAAAAGCTGTATAAGCGCTCTTTTTTAAATCCATATTTGCTGTGCATTCACCCCAAAGCTGTGGAGCTACTCCTGGAAGAGTTGCACGAAGGAATTTGTGGGAGCCATATAGGAGGCAGATCCTTATCTCACCGGGCCCTTACTTGGGGATATTGGTGGCCTAATATGCAAAGAGAGGCACAAGAGTACATGAAGAAGTGTGACCAATGTCAGAGATTTGCTCCTAACATCCATCAGCCCGGGGGCATTCTTAACCCTCTGTCTAGCCCTTGCCTTTTGTTCAGTAGGGCTTGGACATTGTGAGACCCTTCCCTAAAGCAGCAGGAAACAGGAGATGGCTTTTGGTTGGCACTGATTACTTTACCAAATGGGTTGAAGCTGAGCCACTGGCAAACATCAGGGACGTGGATGCCAAAAAGTTTGTGTGGAAGAACATTGTCACTCGGTTTGGGATCCCCCATACCCTCATCTCAGACAACATACTTCAGTTTGATAGTAAGGCTTTCAGAAGGTACTGCTGTGATATGGATATCACGAATAGGTATTCCACTCCAGCCTACCCCCAGGAGAATGGGCAAGCCGAGGCTGTCAATAAGATTATAGTGAATGGACTCAAGAAACAGTTGGATGATGCAAAGGGCAGATGGGTGGACGAGCTTCCACATGTCCTCTGGACATATCGGACTACCCCTCGTAGGTCGACGGGGGAGACCCCCTTTTCAATGACCTATGGGGCAGAGGCTATGATTTTTCTAGAGACTGTATTCCCAACGTTGAGAACTAGCTTATTCACTCTAGACAGCAATGACAACCTACTAGAAAAGAGCCTGGACCTAGTTGAGAAGCGGAGAGAAAACGCCATGGTTCAATTAGCATATTACCAGCAAAAACTCAAACAAATGTATGACTCCGATGTGAAGTTAAGACCGTTGAACCCAGGAGACTTAGTATTGAGGAAGGTGATGGGCACTTCAAAAAACCCAACATGGGGAAAGTTAGGACCCAATTGGGAAGGGCCGTACCGTATCACCTCGGTAGCAGGCGTATGAGCATACTTCCTAGAAGATCTAGACGAAAAAGTTGTGCCGCAGCCTTGGGATGTAAATAACCTACAAAGGTACTATTATTAATAAAAGGCAACTCTGCCATGTTTTCATTTCTAACATTATGTGTTGCGTCTATTGCTTGTTTGAATATTAAACAGAACCTTGGTTATGCCTAGCTCCTCGGATCACATGCCTTGGGTAAATTAATACTTCACATTATTTCTAAGTGTTAAACAGAACCTTGGTTATGTCTGGCTCCTCAGACCACATGCCTTGGGTAAATTAGCACTCCCCATTATTTCTCTAAGTATTAAACAGAACCTTGGTTATGCCTGGCTCCTCAGACCACATGCCTTGGGTAAATTAATACTTCACATTATTTCTAAGTGTAAAACAGAACCTTGGTTATGTCTGGCTCCTCTGACCACATGCCTTGAGTAAATTAACACTCTTCATTATTTCTCTAAATATTAAACAAAACCTTGGTTATGCCTGACTCCTCGGACCACATGCCTTGGGTAAATTAATACTTCACATTATTTCTAAGTGTTAAACAAAACCTTGGTTATGCCTGGCTTCTCAGACCACATGCCCTGGGTAAATTAACACTCTCCATTATTTCTCTAAGTATTAAATAGAACTTTGGTTATGCTTGGCTCCTCAGACCACATGCCTTGGGTAAATTAATACTTCACATTACTTCTAAGTGTTAAACATAACTTTGGTTATGCCTGGCTCCTCAAACCACATGTCTTGGGTAAATTAACACTCTCTATTATTATTCTAAGTATTAAACAGAATCTTGGTTATGCCTGGCTCCTCAGACCACATGCCTTGAGTAAATTAATATTTCACATTATTTCTAAGTGTTAAACAGAACCTTGGTTATGCCTGGCTCCTCAAACCACATGCCTTGGGTAAATTAACAGTCTCCATTATTTCTCTAAGTATTAAACAAAACCTTGATTATGTCTGGCTCCTCGGACCACATGTCTTAGGTAAATTAATACTTCACATTATTTCTAATTGTTAAACAGAACCTTGGTTATGCCTGGCTCCTCAGACCACATGTCTTGGGTAAATTAACACTCTCCATTATTTCTCTAAGTATTAAACAGAACATTGGTTATGTCTGGCTCCTCGAACCACATGCCTTGGGTAAATTAATACTTCACATTATTTCTAAATGTTAAACAGAACCTTGGTTATGCTTGGCTCCCCAGACCACATGCCTTGGATAAATTAGCACTCCCCATTATTTCTCTAAGTGTTATGTTTTTCTCTAAAAAACTTAAACCCCCCCCTATTGATTGCACAATTGTCAGTACCAGCACATAGCCATTTTTCTCACTGTTTGTGTGCATTTAATTCATTTGAATTAGCAACAATTCATTACTGTTAGCTTTTGTTAAAGTCTGGGTATTCACCCTTAAAGGCATCCTTAATCTCAAGTCTCATCAGAGGGCAAAACGATAACTACACCAACCATAGATAAATATTGCAAGGAAAATAAAGATCCATAAAGCAAAAATTGATATGTTTTCATTGAACAAAAGAGGGGTACATTATACACAGTGGCAAACCGCCACAACAAAAGGAAAGGTACAAAAAAAAGTGGAGTAAAAAAAAAAAAAAAGGATCCTAAAACTACGCCTTGGCTTGGGGAGGGTCATCCTTGAGATCAGCTGCCTTGGACTTGGACTCAGTATCCTTGGCCTTAGAAACGGCATCCTTGACCGTGAGAGCAGCCTATGTACCCTTGGCCTCTGGCAGGGGCTTGACCTCCTTACCCTTGCCCTTGTCCTCGAGTCGAGGACCATCCTGGCCAGCCCTCCTTGCCCTTGGCCGCCTCAACCTCCTGACCTTGGTCTCCAGCCTTACCAGACCCTTTGGAAACTTCAGAAGGAGGAAGAGAGGCCTGGGTGGTGGAGCATAGCTAGAACTTCGCAGAAGTCCTCGGGGTAGAAGATGTTCTCAGCGTTCCTCCACTCGAAGGCAGCAGGGACTCCTGCCCGGTTGAGCGCCTCTGTCCATACTTCCTTGCAATAGTCCCGGAAAACCTCCGCCAGCTCCTCTGCCAGTTGGATCTCAATTTCTTACACCCCACGGTCATAGGATGTCTGCTCCAAGGCCTCTGCAGCTCCCTTGGCCATCTAAGCAGCTTCCTTAGCCTTCTGCAGCTCTGCCTTCAGCTCCAAGACTCATTGTTTCTCTATGGCCAACTCTATCTTGGTATGATAGAGCTTTTTGCGCTGATCCTCAGCCTGGTCCTGGGCATTTTTCAGACCGGCCTCAGTGCTCTTCTGTGCCCTCTCCTCCGCAGTCAGCTTAGTGGCGAGCTCTTGGTTCTCTTGTTTGGCGGCTCCCAAGGCCTTGTTAGCCTCAGCGCGAAGGTTGGCCTCAACCCTAGCCTCATTTCGGGCATCCTTGACCCACTCATCGACCACAAAAACCTCCTGGATAGCCTGCACATAAACAATGGAGGAGTACGTTAAAAAAATAATAATAATAAATAAAAAATAAAAAGAGAAGAAAGGAAAACACTCTTAGTGAAGCATGCCAAGGAACTTACCAGGGCTAGATCCCTCTTCAGGGACAAGAAGAGGTTCGGCTACCTCATGCGTTTCAAAGCGTCCATGTCCTTGGGCAGCAAAAGAGGATGCTCTAGAGCCTTGGCCATGTAATGGGCGTGGCCTCTCTGGAACTCCCTGATGGAGGAGCTTCAGGGTACCACCGCGCCATCCAACTCCAACCCGGGATTCCAAGTTGGATGGGGCACGTCGGCCGAGTGCTCGGCCTCCTTACTTTCCACCGAGGAGGCCCGCCCTTTGTCTTTGGCCATTTTCTACTGCTTTGACTCCTTTTAGGGGACCACTTCCCCCTCCTCGACTATCTCCTTCTCCTTCCATTTTTTCTTTAAGTTGGGGATGGGGAGCAGGCCGACAGTAGAAGGAGAAGGAAGGGGGAGAGCGAGCAAAGGTTGGGACCCTAAGGTGCCCTTATTCCTCTTCGCGAGGAGCTCTTTTAGGCCTTTTTTCCTGTTCAAGGTCATCTCCTCTGCGTCCTTGGAGCTATCGTCTACGCGTGCGATGACGAGACCAGGGGTGTGAACACTGGAAAACCTGTCGAGCTCGTCTTCTGAGTCCAAGACTCAAACCACCAGTTCTCCTGGCTTTTCTCCCTTTTCTTCGAGGTGGAATTGGTCTATCTTGGCCTCAAGTGACAGGTGCAAGGAGGCTGTCTCTTCCTTTGGAACTGCTACCTCACGGGGGGAACGATGGAAGGGTAGCTCAATTGGTGGGAGATCTTCTCAAGTTTTGTGAGTTGCCTCTCACTCCTTTCCTTCCTCCTTTTGTTTGGCAGAGGGAGGTAAAATAGTTCCAGCACACCGAGAGGAGAAGGGTAAGGCACTTGCTAAGTCAACAGGTATGTATTGAGGCAACCCACCCGGACCCATTGCATCCTTTTTATTCTCTCCCTCCCCTGTTTGTGCATATACTGATACTCTTTCTTTTTTCTTTTAGAACTTGAGAAGCAGGCAACACCTGCTTCTAGAGTCATAACCAAGGGGATTGGTGAGTCTTCAAACACAGGTTTTCACTTACTTCCTTGGTGTCCTTTGCCCCCGTTTATTTATTTATTTTTTACCTCGTAAGGTTATTTATTTTTAACTGGATATGTTTTCTGGCTTGCTTGCACTTTAATGTTTTATTATTTATATTATTTATAGTTTAAATAACAATGGTTTGTTATCTATATGACTAGTTTGTAGAATTTAATATTCATGTAAAGTGTGAGTAATTTATGTAAAAATCATATTCTAAGAGAAAACTTATTTAAAATTCAAAGGTTATATTTAAATGATTATGACGCAGGACAACCAGAACAAAATTGAAATAACAGAAAAATAAAATATATGACCTAGGAGTCAGCACCTAAGCCTTGGTAGACCTGGAGTCAGCACCAGACCAAAAGAGACCAAACGGCCATTGTTTTCCTTCATCAAAATATCAACCATCTCCTCAAGGAGTACAATAGGTTGCTTATAAAGGATTACTAAACCCTAGTTCTAATTGGCTAGGAAACCCTAATTGCCTTATTACAAAAATACCCTTGCTTCTAAATTAAAATACTAATAACTCAATAAACTAATAGGACCTAAAACATAAAAATACAATTGACTAGCAAACATAAATAATACTAAATAATAATTTTCTTGCATCTCCCGATTAACTTCTTAGAATACTTATAAAGATGTTGAACCTAGCAACAGTTTTAATTTTCTTCAAAGAAAAATACCAATAATTCAAAAACAATTATTTTGTATCTTTTCTTTTATTGTTTATGCAATTGCATAATCAATAGGTACGTAATGAGGCAACCCACACGGACCCATTGCATCCCTTTTTTTTCTTTTTACCTCTTATGTTAATCTTCCTACCTCTCTTCCGCTCTTTTTGCAGAGAAAGGTAAGGCAGCACAAGGCCTTCAGATAATTGTTGCTGGTGCCTCAGACTGTAGCTCATCAGAAGGAGGTCTGACTGTGGCCGATTTTGAAGCGTTTATGGATAGGTTCGAGAATGAAAATCATAAGGCCAAATATACTTCTCGGTTTTGGAAAGTGGATGGTGACCTAGTTGATTTCTACGGATTCAGCATTCCTGAGGATTGTCTTCCTTTGTTAAAGAAGCTGAGGAAGCGCCATGACTACCTGCAGAACTACAGAATTTCATTGTGTATGGGTAACTATAAATTGAGAAAGCTGGGCGAGATAATAAGCGATATGTACAATTCTCGGGTTGATTTCCTTACTGAAACTAGGCTTCTGGAATGGAAAATTGAGGTGGAAGACTTGATAAAATGGGGCTTGGACTTAGGCTTCATTCTAGATCATTTACGGGTGGTAGCTCGGAGGATGTTTGTTTTTAGGGCCAAAGCTGAGATTGAGAAATTAAAACGAAAGATTGCTGACTCAATGAATCTGTTAGAGCTGCTAGAGTCTCTTGAAGAAACCTTTCAAGCCAATGCAGATGCATCTGAGTCCAGTAATCTTGTAACTAATGGGCTGCTGGAGTGATGCCCCCTTTTCATATTGTTTATTTAAAAAAATGGTTTTTGGTTACTTTTATGTTAAATATGTACAAAAATAAATAAAAACTAGTTTATTTCAGAAAAACAAAAGGTAAGATTATTTGCAAAAATGTTGAGACAAAAAGAAAATACCAAATTTTTTTTAAACGCACTCGTGAATACTCTGTGTATGAAGCATTCGCATTTGTTTGGTTTATAGTTATTTTGACCATCTCGTTTGGTGTGGTAGAGAACAATTTTTGTTTTCTTCATTTTTATTTTTATTTTTATTTTTATTTTTATTTTTGGGAATGGATGAATGAATGAATGAATGAATGGGGATTTCCATTCATCTTGTTTGGAATGAATGAATGGGGATTTCCGTTCATCTTGTTTGGAACGAATGAATGAATGCACTCAACTGTTTGATACATTGCCTCAACCAAATGTTTTTTCTTGGAATATCGTTATTTTGGGTTACAATCAGAATGATTTATTTGAGGATTCGTGGAGGATTTTCTGTAGGATGCATTTGTTGGGTTTTGAGCTCAATGAGATAACCTGTGGGATTGTTCTCTCTGCTTGTACTGCTTTGCAGGATCCTATACTTGGTAAGCAGGTTTATTCGCTTGCGATGAAAAATGGGTTCTTTTCGAATGGTTATATTCGGGCGGGAATGTTAGATTTGTTTGCAAAAAATTGTAGCTTCAAGGATGCCTTAAGTGTGTTTCATGTGAGAATGTGGTCTGTTGGAATGCTATTATCTCTGGGGTTGTTAGAAATGGAGAGAACTCGGTTGCCTTGGGTCTTTTTCGCCAAATGTGTTGTGGACCTTTTCAGCCAAATAGTTTTACATTTTCAAGTATTTTAACTGCCTGTGCAGCACTTGAAGAACTTGATATTGGAAAACGAGTTCAAGGGTGGGTGATTAAATGTGGTGCTGGAGACGTCTTTGTGGGAACTGCTATTGTCGACTTGTATGCCACGTGTGGAGATATGGAAGAAGCTGTTAAGGAATTCTCACGGATGCCATCACGCAATGTCATTTCTTGGACCACAGTTATCTCTGGTTTTGTGCAGAATGATGATTCTACTTCTGCCCTCAAGTTTTTCAAGAATATGAGAGAGCTGGAAGTGGAAATAAATAAGTACACTGTTACTAGTGTACTAACTGCATGCGCTAAACAAGTCATGATTGAAGAGGCAATCCAAATCCATTCCTGGATATTAAAAACTGGGCACTATTTGGATGCAGCAGTGGGGGCTGCTTTGATTAATATGTATTCAAAAATAGGAGCTCTTGATCTATCTGAGTTGGTCTTTAAAGAGGTGGGGAATATAAAGAATCTGGGTACATGTGCTGCAGTGATATCTGCTTTCACTCAGAATCAAAACTTTAGAGGAGCAATTGAAATGTTCCAGAGGATGTTACAAGAAAGTGTGAGACCAGATAAGTTTTATACTTCTAGTCTCTTGAGCATTATAGGTTTTTTATATTTAGGGAGACAGATCCACTGTTACACTCTTAAAACTAGTTTAGTATCTGATGTTTCTGTGGGTTGTTCTATGTACGCTAAGTGTGGTAGTTTGAAGCAATCATACAAAGTTTTTGAGGAAATCCTTGACAAAGACAATGTTCCATGGGCTTCAATGATTGCCGGTTTTGCAGAACATGGCTGTTCAGATCAAGCTATTCAGTTATTTAGAGAAATGTTGTTTGAAGAAATAATACCTGATCAGATGACCTTAACTGCAACTCTAACTGCATGTTCTTCTCTTCTTTCTCTATGAAAGGGTAAAGAACTTCATAATTATGCTCTCCGTTTTGGAGTTGACAAAGATATAGTTGTTGGTGGTGCACTTGTGGGTATGTACTCAAAATGTGGCTCCCTGGAATTGGCAAGTACAGTGTTTGATATGCTGCCTGAAAAAGATCAAGTTGCGTGGTCATCTTTGGTTACAGGTATGCCCAAAATGGGTACATTGAAAAGGCCCTATTATGTTCCGTGATATGCTGATGGCTGATTTCACCATTGACTGTTTCACAGTTTTATCAGTGCTGGGGTCAGTTGCACTTTTGAATAGATCAGGCATTGTGACTCAACTGCATGCCTATACGACAAAGTTGGGCTTAGATTCAGATGTTTCTGTTGGCAGTTCACTGTTGACTATGTACTCAAAATCTGGAAGCTTAGGAGATTGTCGCAAAGCATTTGATCACATATAGAATCCTGATTTGATAGGTTGGACAACCATGATTGTCAGCTATGCTCAACATGGGAAGGGTGCTGAGGCTTTGAGTGTCTATGAGCTTATGAGGAAAGAAGGAATTAAATCAGATTCAGTGACTTTTGTTGGGGTTTTGTCTGCTTGTAGCCATAATGGATTGGTTGAAGAAGCCTATATCCATCTTAACTCAATGGCCAAAGACTGAGGAATTGAGCCTGGTTATTGTCATTATGCCTGTATGTTTGATCTTCTTGGTCGGTCAGGGAGACTGAAAGAGGCTGAACAGTTCATTAACAATATGCCTACCAAACCTGATGCTTTGGTTTGGGGAACTCTGTTGGCTGCTTGCAAAGTACATGGAGATATTGAGCTTGGAAAGCTAGCAGCCAAAAAGGTTATGGAGTTGGAGCCATGTGATGCTGGAGTTTATGTTTCCTTGTCAAACATTTGTGCAGGTATGGGCCAATGGGAAGATGTCCTGAAGAGTACAAGTCTGATGAAGGGAACTGGGGTGACAAAGGAACCTGGTTGGAGCTTTGTGTGACACAGTTGTGATATGAATGGTGAGTCTCAATAACTTATGATTGTGAACATTTGGTTTTGTGTCGGTGTGGTGTTCTCATGGAATGCCCCATACAAGTAGTGGAAAAAGGAAAGTTGATAGATGTCTGAAGAGTAACCAAACCAACACGGAAGGACTTTAATCAATGGGAAGACGATGCTATGCCCAATACCGCATTCTGTTTAGACAACTTTAATGGCCTTTCATATTGATTTTCAATTTTCTCTTGGTTTTGCATTTATAGTTTCTAACTTCACAGAGTTGGATGGGGTTTGACTTCTTATGTTCTCATTCTTCTTTTTGTTTTAGCTTTCCAGTTTACAGCCTACAGACATCTACATTATCTTATTGCATTACTCATGTAAACTATAAAGTTAAAATACCACTAGAATATCTTCTAGTGTGAAGGACAGCTTTACTAATCAAAAGTAGAAGCATTCTCTGTACATAAATCTTCTGATTTGTAGCACCGCACTTCCTTGCAGAATAACTAGTCTACATCTCTCCAAGAGTGGTATTAAAGTTTCAGAGTAAATCAGGCAGATCTGGTGGTGACCTGTTTGAAAATTCAAGAGTTTGGACACTTCATATAAATACAGGGTGATGAAACCTACATTTTTTTAGTCTAGTAAAGTGGGCAACTCATATAACTCAGGCTAATGGAACTTTTTCAGACTCTGTACATATGTAAGTCATCCATTGTATTTGTACTCCTTTAACTCTCTTCACATGCAAACATGCAAGGTGATCTATGTTTATTACTTGGGAACAGCATCATATCCTATGCATGCATGGGTCCGTATCTCAGATTGTCTAATTTTCCTCAATCTACCTTCTTTGATGTTTGTAATTTTTTTTTATACTAAACTTTAAGTAAATACTAATGACTACAAAAGGAAAAGACCCAAATAACTTATCAATCAAAAGAATAGTTAAGATGAGGCTGCTGGAAGAGTGATGCTAACATGTGAAATTTTGTCAGTGTTATAATTTGGTAATATATTTATTTGCTTTTCTATGGCTCTTCATCAGCATGATACTGCAAAATAAAACCACCAAGCTTTCTAAATAATGCATTTAACCCAATGCTATAACAATTTGAGGAATGAGTTTGTTATTTGGTTGGTTTACATTTTACATCATGGTCACATCCCAAAATCAGCTAACTATGATAGTTTAAGTAAACACTAAATGTCTGTATATGCACAGTGAAAGAAATTTGCATCAACAAGAATAATTACTAATGCTACAATATGTCTTAATGTTGGACTTTTCCACAACTTAACTGATCTCCATATCTTCATTCCAAATCCACATTGACTTAAATGCTCTTATACTTGTCAATATTCTGAATATCACACTGCTGTGAATCTTTTCAATTATTGTCATAGCTTCAGGCAATCAGAGATTTACTTTATGAGCTGTTTGTTTTCTCTATATTACTATTAGTTTTCTGAGTTGTGAGGGCAGGGTGAGAGAGAGGGGTGACTGGGGAAGGGTATAGGAAGGAGGTCAGGCCCTTAAGTTTGTACATATTTTCTTCAAATGAAATGTATGTTTTTATTGGTGTTCCATATGATAGTAGATGAGTTATATAACATGTAAGTTTTTCCTCATTCTTCTGCATGAGCATTGAGATCATTCCCAACTGTTTTTCCTATCCAATCCAATTCCTTACTCGAACTGTCTCCTCTTCAAACATTTAATTTTGCTTTCTTTTTTGAACTGCTTTGTAGTCTGAAGGTGGATATCTATCATGTTCCATTGATGAAACATTGCAAAGATCGAAAGGTGAAATGCTATGCATGGATATTTGCCAGGGTTTAATATGCTCTTTACAGCCTGTGGTTGATCGGATAAAATAAATAAATAAATAAAAACAGAGCTGAAGGCCAAGTGGACACTGACCGCACAGTTCAGGATGTGTAGAATGACATGGTTGTGATCTATGATTGCATATCATATGCAGAAGGGAGCAGACTTTTTTTTTTTGGGGGGGGGGGTGTTGGTGGGTAGGTTTTTTTATTATTATGGTAAAATTACAATTTCAACAGGTCTTTGCTTGAAAGAAAAATAGCACCAAATGTTTGGATATTGGGTTGTTCATTTTTCATTGTAATTGTACATATAGAAACAGAATTAAATGGAGCTTTAAGACATTATATATGTAGTATTTTGCCAGTTTATTTCTTACTACAGGATATGAAGGGTGTGCCACCAAAGGCTTCAGCATTTAATGACCCTTATTGACCAATTCCCCTAGTGATAAAAGAAACTAGCAAGCCGAAACTGCAAACTAGAAATCCTAACATGAGCATGGGGCAACACAAGTTTTTGTACAATTTAAAGGAATTGAAAGTTGAAACAATGATTTTTGTGATATTGAGGCTTATGTGCAATTGTTGAAAGTTTATGGGTTACAATAACATTTCTGAAAGGTTCGGAGTCTTTGTACAATTTAAAGGAAGTTGTGGGGATAAAAAGTAATTTAATAAAAGTTTTGGGTCAAGTTGGAATTTATGTGAATTTTATGAGCTCTTGGGCTTTGTTTTTGGGCTTATGAGTTGATTTGATTTTGGGCTTGGACTTAGCTCTTACTCAGTGATTTTATTTTTGGATATTAGTCCAAACCTCAAGGAAACATGGTATTATGGTATTTGTCCAAACTGACCATGTAGATTGGTGACGAGATATAATCCAAATAACTATGTTTTTAATAATAGAGACTCTGTAGAAAAAATATATCTATAAAAACGTTTAATATTTTTTATTAAAAAAATGCATATATATTTTATGTTTCTAAGTTCTCTAATAAATTTAGACCAATTGGATCTCGTAGATTAAAATTTAGATTGAATGGAAAATAGCTTTTACTCAAAAAATAAAAGAGTTGTGTCGTAAAATATTCTAGTTAATGTGAAATTTTTTTTTTTTGGTCGATTTGATTTTGAGATGTATAAAAATATGAAAATTTTAAAAGTTAATGACACAAAATTTAAAAACCTTTCAATACAATATTTATAGTATCTATTTATTATTACATTCGGTAAAATGAAAATAAATATTTCTAATTCTATTATTTATGAATGAATACAGCTAACTCATACCCACAATAGTGGTAATGAAAGTCATCTACATGGAGGTGAGTATACGTATTATTTATGAACTACAAATACAAAAATTGATAGAGCTTAATAGTAGTGATTTTTATATTGCTCATATTTCTCTTTGATATTACTGTTGGAGTTCTATTCTTTATTTCTGTTTTTGATGGTTTGAGAACGATAAGTAACTTTCAATTGAGTTTTTGGGGATGCTTGGGAGTATGTTTAGGGTTTTAGGAGTATGAGATAACTATTTGCTAGTTATTTTATGTGGGTATTTTTGAGTTGTAAAGTAGACGGAAGAGAATAATGGAGCAAGGTAGAGATAAGGTCATGGTGGTGACTAAGGTTGTGTGAGAGGGTTTTAGGAGGGGTGAAAATTTATTTGTGACAACTGTTTTAGGGTTGGCTAGTGTGAGTAGCTCCTTCGGGAGGAAGATTTTCATCAGAAAAAGCAAGGAGAGGGTGTGAGGAACCCTCAACTCCCATGAGAGATAAAACTTCTTGTGGTGTAGTTTCTATAGGTACTTCTTTCCCATTCAAGGCGTCCAAGAGAGCCTTACGGTGCTTTTGAGAGGCCATGAGCAAGCCCCATACGGACACATGAGCTTGGGTCTTCTTCAATTGCATTAAGACCCTATTTTCTTCTTCTTTATCTTATTTTCCTCTAGGTTCCATGGGCTTGGACCCTTCCTCTAGATCCCTACTAGGATGATCCTTTTCCAAAAAGGATGGCTTGTAGTGCTTCCCACTCCTAGTGATATTTGCTACATTGTCCTCCAAAACCCTTTTCTTCAATTCCGTCACTCCTTTGGGAAGTATTCCCCATATTGCTATCGCTTCCTTTAAGACTTTATCTTCTTCATCCCATATTCCTTGGACTTCCATGGCATTGATATTGACATTTGTAGTTTCTATCGACTTTGAGCAATTTCACTCAATCTCATCTACTTGCACCCAATTTTGATACGGAGGAGGAGCCTTATCGTAATTGGGCAAAGGGTTCTTTCTAATATTGGGCTTGGTGATGATGTTGGGATTTGGGAGGGTTCATTGTCTATGAGGTCTTGTATCTCGTGTTTGAGGCGGAAGCAATTGTTGGTTTTATGGCCGGATTTTTGGTGGTAGTGGCAATATTCATCGAGGTTCCAGGTAGGAGGTTCGTGATTAGACATGGGTGTGGGGTCTAAAGGTTTGATGAATCCTTGGGAGGATAGGTTTTCATATGCTTGGGTGAGGGTCATTCCTAGGTCGGAGAATTCTCGGCGAGCTTTCTTTGGGTAGGCTAATTTTTGTTGGGGTATGATGGCGCTCACATTTTCGGGATTGGGTGCCTTAGTGGTGGTTGTTCCTCCTCATATGCTTTCTTGGTTGGAGGCTTACTCCCACCTTTCTCCAATTGCCCATTGTTGATGGTGTCTTCAATTCTTGTTCCACAATTACTTAGTTCTCCAAATGAGCTAATAAGCGATGACAAAAGCCTACTATTATAAGCTGAAAGCAAGTTCTTGATGATCATGTTGATTTGGTCTTTCTCATTTGGCCTAATAACCATCCTAGATGCCTTGGTCTTCCATCTAGTCATGTATTCGAAAAATGTCTCCCCCACACCTTGTTTGGTATTCTCTAAATTCCTTAGAGTCACATCAATCATGGTGTTGAAGATGAATTGGTCCACAAACACTTCACTAGTTCATTTCACACCTTAGTTTTGCTTAGATCAAGGCTATAGTATCACCTTGATGCACCTCCCGTGAGTGAGAGGGGAAATGTATGCAAAATTTGCTTCTCATCTAGCCCTTTCATTTCAGCGAAGCTTAGGTATCTCCTCACATGTTGTTTTGGATCTCTAGTCCCATCAAACTTTTCCACATCGGAAATCTTAAACTTGGGAGGCAATGCAATAGGAGCCTTTGAACTCATTCCTCCCATGGTATAGAGGTAATCATCCATCCCTTGCGCCTTGCGGAAGGCAAGTTGCATTTTCTCTATCTTTTCCCTCATAGCCATGGTTTTTGCGGTGAGCTTCTCAAATTGCTTGTTCCTTTCATATTCCACTTTGTCCTTTTTGTCCCATTCTTCCTTTTCCTCCTCATCATCATGGATTTCCACATGTGGAGGCTTCTTGAGCTTAGATTCTTCCAACCTAGTGAGATGCCCTCCCATTTTCTTAAGGGCCTCTCCATGTTCATCCAAAGCCTTAAGGATCTTTTGTGCCATTGGGTCTTCCATAGAGGTAGTCATTGTTTCTTGGGGGGTCTCTTCTTCTTGGTGTGTGTCTTCAATCTTGATCAAGCGCCTTCCTTTCTCTTGAATCCAAATGGGAGTGGGGACGTGTTTTCTTGACTTTGATGGTGCAATAATGCCTGAAAAGAAGCCCTATTTTCATTAAGTTCATGTCCCAATTAAATGTTCCTTTTAAACTTTAGATGTCCTTAGAAAATTCTTAAGTTCATTTTAATGAAGGCCCAATTACAATGTCGCTCCTTTCCCTCTCATGGATTTTTGCCGCTTGTTTCATTGGGTTTTGGTTCATTTACAATAAAGCTCTCATCTTACTCTCATGAGCTTTCATTAGAATGCACTTAGAAATTTTCAACCCTTTGTCTAAAACATGGGCTTACAATGTATTCATCACCTTTGGGCTTTTCATTTTTATTTATCATTTCATCATTTTTTTTTTCTTGAAATAGCCCTTTAGCTAGAATATATTGTAGCTTTCCTCTCAAAGTCTATGAAATTCTCATCATTTTGGGCCTAGGCATGCAACAAAGAGACCTAAGATTAGGGAGTTTCATTTTGGTCTTTGAAGGATGTTGGATGCTAAGTCCATAGCATACTTGTTACCTTAGGCCCAAAATCCTCTTTTTCAAAAGGATTTTTTCCACTTGGGCCTATGATAGCAATTAGGCTATGGTTTTATAAACCTTTCAAGTTAAAATATACCTTGGGATTTAGGGACAAGCCTCTTATATGTGAGAACTTTTTTTCTTTTTGTCCCATAATGTCTTAGGGTATACCATAACTTTAGGGCAATCCCCTCCATTTTTATATCTTTTATTTGTCCTTTAGAATTAGGTGAACACATGGTATATGGTTGAACAAACAAGAGATATATAAAGGGTGTCCTTTGTGATGGGGTTTAGGATCTCTCTAGTGTGGGTAGGCTCCCTAAGGCTAAAGGGATAGATAAGTAGGTCATTCATAACTAGGTGGGCTATGATTCCAACCGAGGGCCTAAGTGGACCCCAAAGTGGATTAGTAGCAAACCTTTAACATACTTAAAGCCCATTATAGGTGATGGCACCGATTGTGAGTTAGTGGGATAAACTTCGGAAAATTTGGGCCTAAATGGAGCCTTACATCTTTCCACTCATTACCAACTAAGGTTAAGGGACAAAAGAGAACAAGTGATGTGTGTGCAAAACAAGTATTGAAATAATTTTTATTAAGGTTAAGACATACGATACATAGGAATTAAACTCACAATCCCAAGTGGAGTCGCCACTGTGGACACAAAGGGGGGGAGTCGCCACCTAGTTTTTGCAATGGTCTAGGAACCATATATATAGCGTCCTCTCGAGGAATGACCTTTGATCTTACTACCAGAGTATGGGTTCAGAGTTTAGGTACGCTCTTGGGAAGGTGTTAGGCACCCAAGATCGCCCAACCCTGGCCTTCTATCATTGTGTCTTATGTCTTAACCTTATTAAAAAACGACTTCAACACTTGCATTCTAAACTCACACACACACACATTAACATGCATCTAACATACAATATGACATCTTTTATCCCAAAATAAACATATCTATCCACAAAGCAAAAGAGAGATAAACACACATAAGAAACCCTAGCATTCATCTAACATGTGAAAACTCTATCATACATCTATACAAGACAGCAGCCCTAAACATGGCAGCAAGCATATCATATTATAAACAAGGCATTAACTTCATACACATTTACCAAAAGAGGATTAAACAAACAACATGCATGTTCATGTGAATGCATGACTTACCTTACTTACCTTGTAGCATCTCAGCACCTATGGCATCATGAATGGGCATATGAATGCATGCTCATGGCATTCAAAACAAGAAGAAAACATAAAACCCTAATCTAAGCATGTTTAAAGACAAACAAGCATATAAGACAGAGGCACAAGTATGTATAAACATGTGAAGAAAGCTTAAACAGAGGTAAAACAAGTGAGACAAGCAAACCAAACAAACATAAGGACTCTGGATTAGGGTTTCTAGGCAAGTGCCTGCGTACGCAGCTAGAGGCCTGCGTACGCATGCTCATGACATGCGTGCGTGGGACTTATTCAAGAACCTTAACCCAAAAACTTGAAGCAGAAAACAGAGCATGAACAAAAACCTAATTCTAACAACAAAACATGCTTAGAACATAAAAAGAACTATAAAACTAACCTAAGGAAACATGCATAAACCTAAACTAAACAAAGAAATAGGATTAAAACAGAAAAGAAAGATAGAAAAGAAAAAGGAAGCAAGAATGAATACCTTGAAGAAAAAAGCTCCTAGGCTTGATTTTTTACCATTCCCCTCAGTCAAATCTATCACAATTCAATAAAATAGTGATTAGAAACTTTAAACTCAAAGGATTGGGACCAGAAAAGGTCCCAATCAGATAAAAATGACTTGAGGGTGTTTTGTGAAAAACTGCCTTTTGATTCACTATTTTCTAGTGAATCTTAGGTTTTTCCCATGAGATTTCTATGTGCTTTGAAAATGTACCATGTAAGGCTTTTTATCGTGGAAAAAATGGGGTTTAGAATGGCTCCCAGAAGATGTGAGATTCATTCCAAACTTTAGTCATTATTACAGAAAACTTGCATTTTCCATGCTTTTGAAACCTTAGCTGCGTACGCAGGATTGTGCCTGCGTACGCATGCTTTGGCCCATGTACGCAGGATGCGGCCCACGCATGTGGGCCAAGGGCTACTTTGGTAATTTATTTTCAAAAATAGATTTTTGTGCATTTAAAAAGTGATATTTTCCATTTGAACACTCCTCAAGTCAATTTGATATTTGATTGGACTCTAAACTAGCTTTGGGTCTTAGAGTTTGAGCATCATTAGGGAACGGGGGCCCAAGTCGTAAGGGGTACAAAATGCGGTGTCTATAGGCTCCAGTCAAGGTGTTTTGGAACATTTGTGCCAACATTTCTTTAGTAGCTCCCAGGGGCTACAAAGCCCTCATGTACGTCTTTAGATGGGATTTGGGGCAACCGGTGCCATTGAACTTGTCCAAGACTGGCATCTTGAATTTTGGAGGTAATCTTACATTTGGGAAAAGAGAGAGCGACTGATAATCCATGATGTCTTCCATCCTGTGTGCCCTTTTGATCATCTTCTCCATCTTACTTATCTTTTCATTAATCTTCTTCTCACTCTCCGAGATAGGGGATGTCTGATTAGTCTTGTTTTCCTCTTAGCTGCCTTTCAGTTTTTGAAACTACTGTACCATGAGGTTCATGTCTTCCCTCAACTAAATTTGGCTTGCCACCATAGTGTTTAGTAGCTCCTGAGTGCTCATTTGCTCTTTAATGTTTTGGTGCTCTTCTCCCTTTGTCATGGTGACAGAGTCTTCAGATTTCTTATGGCTTGGATTGTCTTGCAAGTCAAACACAGGGTTGTGGTGTTGTAACTGTGGCATGCCTTCTATACACAAGGGCTTCAGTACCGTGATAGGCTTGAAACTGGAACTGCTAGCTTGGCTATCATTCTTGGGTTCTCTTTGGAGTCTTCCCTCTAATCTTGACCAATTCCTCCCCTAAGAAAAGGCTTGGTTGGTAAAATAAAGCTGGGTCCCCATTTATGTCAATCTACTTAACCAAACAAACACACAGAGGATGCAATGCACTTTTAACATGGACCAGCCTAAGGATAGGTTCTAAGTCATTACATTGTAGGGTGAGTTTGTTGTTGTATTGTTTCCCATAGCTAGGATGTTACACCTCCCAACTTGTAATGTAATGAATATTACGTTGGTCCAAACAACATGGTCTATCCTTTTTAGTCAATAAGAAGTGATTTAGTGACTTTGGGCTATGAGTTGGTGAGTTCAACACTGGGTAGTCGAATCTAATGAAGACTAGTGATCCATGGTTACTACCACCATATGTTGAGATGGGTATATGCATATTTGTTGTTTGATGACACACACTACGACAGTTAGGGAAATCTTTTAACAACCAACATGGCAATTTCAAATAAAATATCATACAAACAAAACAAGACACAAGCAATATTAACCAAACAAAAACATCATACAAAAAAACAAGGGTATTTAATTGGTTATTTAAAGTCTAATGTGAATTTTAGCCCTCGACATCTCCAGCGGAGTCGCCATTGTGAGAGACCGGGGAAATTTTGGGTGCTCTCAGAAAAGGGTGTAGGCATCGACACCTTCCATTTTTAGGATTCTATGGAGTCACCACTTATTTTATAAGTAAAATAAGAAAATTATACAAATTACAACATGCCTTGAATAATAATCTTCTCATTAATTGGAAACAATTACATCTTGATAGAAAGAACTTTACATGGTTTTGTTTCCTAGTTACAATCTAGTAACAAAAATACAAGGCTTTGTTTCCTAGTTACTTTCTACCCAAAAATAAAAATTGGACACTAAATCTACCAACCTAAAATTCTAAGGTTCGGGGGCTAGGTTACAGGATGGGAATGTCTTAGACACCCACCCTGCCCAGACAGAGTCTGGTCTTCTAGACTTTAAATGACCATTAAATACCCATATTCAAAATGTCAAATGATGTATAACAAATGCCATGTCAAATCCTAGACCTAGGGTTAAAATTCTATTTAAGAACCTTAGATCTGCAATTTATTTTGTAAAAGTTTGGTGAGAATGCTTGGTGAAAAATTTAAATCTGAGTTTCATAAAAGAAAAAGAATGAATTTTTAATAAAAATTCAGATCTGGTTTGTGTTTTTTAAATGTGAGAGAAACAAATTTTTATTTTGAAAACACCAATTTTTTTACAACAAATGCAGATCTGGTTTTTATTTTTTATTAAAAAAAAAAAACAGGTCAAATTTTTATTTTGAAAAATACTTAACAGATTTTATTTAAAAAAAAAATGCAGATCATATTTCTATTAAAAAATAGACTAGATTTTTGTTTTAAAAATTGCAGAACAGATTTTTTCTTAAAAACAAACTAGATTTTATAAACAAAATACAGATAAGATTTTTGTAAACAAAATATAGATTAGATTTTATAAATAAAATACAAATCAAATTTTTGTAAACAAAATACGGATAAGATTTTATAAATAAAATACAAATCAAATTTCATAAATAAAATACTGATCAGATTTCATTTTTTGAAAATCATGGTGAAAAATACAGATCTGGTTTTAGTTTGAAAAAGAAACATGGAGAAAAATGCAGATCTTATTTTAGTTTTGTAAAACATAGAGAAAAATTGCAAATCTGATTTCAATTTTAAAAAACATGGAGAAAAATGCAGAATTGATTTTAGTTTTGAAAAATATAGAGGAAAATTGCAGATCTAAAATCTTAAGAAGAGATTCAACCCTAGATCTAGGCATGTTCATCAATTAATCATGTGAAATTTTTTAAAGCAAGAAGAGAGCAAGCAATAGCATATGACAAATATGGTTATCTAAACACGAAAAACAACATCACATTCATGGAAAATAAAGCATAGATGAGAGCATGTTTTTGAAATTAAAATAAACCATGTTATGGAAAGCAAAGTTAGAACCATACCTGCATGAACGTATTCCACAAGCAGAGAACTATCCTAGAGATCAAAGAGAATGAATTTCTAAGGATTTAAGTGAAGCCACTTAACAAAAAAGAAATTCCTAAAGTAAAGCTTCCAGAATTTCTTTAATGTAAGGGGAGAGAGGGGGTCAGAAAAAGGGGTCCTGATTTTTTATTTTTGTTCCCTATTTATAGAGGTTTGGTGCTTAAAAAATAAGCTGGATTGGATCAGATACGAACTAGGTTGAATTCTTATCCCTAAAAATTCGAAATGGATGCATTTTATCTTGATCAGAACGTTTCTAGGCTGGGCCTCGAAGCTGTGCCAATTGGCACTAGGGAAGTGCCGATCGGCACTCTTCGGCACCCCAAGAGTGTTGATTGGCACTCTCAAGTGCCGAGCCCAATTCCCAACTTTGGTCCGATCAGGACTCTTTTTTAGGGATTTTTTGAGTTGGGAATTGTACCTGGACATATTTTTGACTTGTATTCTAAAATAAATCCCTTTTATTTTGGTAATCAGGTCCTTAAAACAATAATTATATGATAGATAAATATTTTAAAAAGACTTAATTATCAACAATTCCCTTGTTATCTGATTATCCATTTTATTTCTATGCAACCAAGCATATTTATGATAAAAACCAACAATCAATCACACAATTATTTAATTAATTTTAATTGTTTGACCAATCAGAATTAATTTCAATTAATCACACATGATCAGCTTCACCCTCATACAATGCATGTAGACCGTGAAAACTTGATCTTGTGATATCTTTCAATCTGATGGTCCGATTTGGAAATCGGGCATATCGTCGTGACTGTTAAAATCTCAAGATCATTTTTATGATATGCAATGAATGATTTAATGCATGAGATGCAACTATGATTTTTGGGTATTTGACATGGTCATTTTAGTCATCTTCCAAAACCAAATTATGGGTGCAAAATTGAGTGTCTACACAGGCCTTTTTTTTATTTTTTATTTTCAAATGTGGTATCTTCAGAGTCTATCCATGTTGATTGGGTGAAGCATCTCTTCCCCATCTAAATCCGTAATTCTTGTAGCACCTCTTGACATGATCTTCTTGATAGTAAAAGGCCCGGACCATCTCGGCTTCATCTTTCCTCTCGGATCAAAAGTTTCATCTCTAAGCATTTTTAGAACCAAGTTCCCTTCTTTAAGGTTTCTAGGTCTCACCTTTTTGTTGAATGCTTTATCAATCCTCTTTTGGTATCCTTGTGCTTGGTATTGTGCCCTAGCTCTCTTCTCATCTATCAAAGCCAATTACTCGTATCTTTGTTTCACCCAATCTTCCTCTAGGACTTTGGTTTCTGCTAGTACCCTCAAAGATTGTATCTCCACCTCAATGGGAAGCACTACTTCACTACCGTAGACCAAAGAGTAGAGGGTTGCCCTAGTTGATGCACGGATAGAAGTTTTGTAACCCCATAAGGCGAATGGGAGTTTTTTCGGCCCAATCCTTGTATGTCACTATCATCATGGATAGGATGTTCTTGATGTTCTTGTTGGCTGCTTCTATGGCTCCATTGGCCTGTGGTCGATATGGTGAAGACTTGTAATGCTTAATGTTGTACAGTTCCATGATTGTTCTAACCTCTCCCTCAAAGTGGGACCCATTATCCGAGATAATCTCTTGGGGTATCTCATACCGACAAATGATGTTATTCTCTATGAATCGAGCCACATGCTTGGCTTTTAACACGGATTAGGAGGCCACTTTCACCCACTTGGTGAAGTAATCAATTGCCACTAGGATGTATTCGTGTCCATTTAAGGCCTTAAGGGCAATTCTTCCAATCACATTGATGCCCCAGACTGAGAAAGGCTATGGAGAGGTCATGCTGTATAGCTCACTAGGTGGCACATGATTCAAATTTGCATGTGTTTGGCAATCGTGGCAACTCTTTACAATGTCTACACAATTAGTCTCCATAGTGTTCCAATAGTACCCTATTCTTAAGATCTTCTTAGCTAAAATTCTCCCATTCATATGAGGACCACAAATCCTTTGATGAATCTCTTCCATGACTTTCTCGGCTTCTTCCTTCTTTAATCGAACGACACTTTCTCTTGTCAGTACCATCCAAATATACCCCCAATTCCAAGAATTTCATGATGTCATAATACCAAAGAACCCCCTTCCTCTTCTATAACCAAGACCGAAGCTTCGACCTTCTCTTTATGTACCAACCCATAACTTTGTTCAATCTCTAAGGGTCGTGTCCATACTTCTTTGGGTATTTCAACCATGGAAGCTAAAGTAGCCAAGGCATCTGCAAATTGATTCTGAGCTCTAGGGATGACTGTATATTCGATCTTGTCAAAAGTCTTGGTCAAATCCTCTAAAAATTGTTGATAGGGCTTTAAGTGCTCTTCCTTCATTTTCCACAACCTTTGTGCTTGAGCAATAACCAAAGTCGAATCTCCAAAGACCTCGGCCTCTTTCACCCTTAATTCTCGGAGAGCTTCCATTCCAGCGATACAAGCTTCATATTCTGCCATGTTATTGGTTGCCTCAAAGTTCAACTTAACTGCCAAGGGTATGTGAGATCCTTCAGGAGTGATCAAGAGGACTCCTATCCCATTTCCATATTGGTTCATGGCTCCATCGAAATACATCTTCCATGCCCCTAGCTCAATATCCAAAATATCCTAATCCAGAAAATCTTCTCTACCATCCTCTCCCTCCACGGGGTTCTTGGCACAAAAATTTGATACGATACTCCCTTTGATAGTTTTCCTTGCCACATACTTCAAATCGAATTCTGCTAATAGGACCAACCATCTTGATAGTCTTCCACTCAAAGCGGGCTTCTCAAACAAGTACTTCAATGGATCCATTCGGGCTACTACCCATACTTGGAAATGTAGGATAATCTGTATCAACTTCTATACGGCCCATACGAGAGCAAAGCACGATTTTTCTATAGGTGTGTTCCATATTGGTTCACGGCTCCATCGAAATACATCTTCCATGCCCCTAGCTCAATATCCAAAATATCCTAATTCGAAAAATCTTCTCTACCATCCTCTCCCTCCACGGGGTTCTTGGCACAAAAATCTGATACGATACTCCCTTTGATAGTTTTCCTTGCCACATACTTCAAATTGAATTTTGCTATTAGGATCAACCATCTTGATAGTCTTCCACTCAAAGCGGGCTTCTCAAACAAGTACTTCAATGGATCCATTCGGGCTACTACCCATATTTGGAAAGGTAGGATAATCTGTTTCAACTTCTATGTGGCCCATATGAGAGCAAAGCACGATTTTTCTATAGGTGTGTATCTAGTCTCATAATCATGGAACCTCTTGCTCAAATAGTATATGGCTCTTTCATTCTTATCATTGTCCTCTTGTGCAAGCATACTTCCAACTGCATCTTCTATGATAGAGAGATAGAGGAGTAATGGTTTTCCGTGCATCGGGGGTACCAAGATAGGTGGATGGAGGAGATATTCCTTAATGAGCTCAAAAGCTTTCTGACATTCATCATTCCATTCACGAGGTTCATTCTTCCTTAGGAGCTTGAAGATGGGCTCACAAGTGGAAGTGAGTTTGGCAATGAATCGGCTGATATATTGTAATCGGCCCAAAAATCCCCTTATCTCCTTCTCGCTCTTGGGTGGAGGCATTTTTAATATGGCTTTGATCTTTGATGGATCAACTTCTATTCCTCTAACACTTACCAAAAAGCCTAACAACTTTCCTACGGTTACCCCAAAGGTGCATTTCTGTAGGTTCAATCTCAGCCTATACTCCTCGATCCTCTCGAAGAACTTCCTTAAGTTAACAATGTGACCTTCTCTTTCCTTGGATTTCACAATCATATCATCAACATACACCTCTACCTCATTGTGCATCATATCGTGTAATAAGGCTGTGGCCATTCTTTGGTAAGTTGCACCCCCATTCTTGAGCCCGAATGGCATCACGGTGTAGCAGTAATTCCCTATTCCGTAGGTAGTCTTGGTTATATCCGTAGGAGCCATCTTGATTTGGTTGTATCCTGAGAAACCATCCATGAAGGACATCAAGGCACTACCAGCTGTGTTATCTACTAAAACATCTATATGCGGAAGAAGGAAGTCATCCTTAGGGCAAGCCTTGTTCAAATCCCTAAAATTCATGCACATTCTCACCTTTCCATCTTTTTTGGGTACGGGTACAACATTGGCTATCCACTCGGCTTGGTGTATGGGTTTGATGAACCCTACCTTCAATTGCTTGGTGACCTCTTCTTTGATCTTTAAAAGCCATTTAGTCCTTATACGTCTCAATTTTTGCTTGGCAGGCACCATGTGAGAATGAGTGTCAATGTGGTGTTGGGCTATCTCAGGGTTAATGTTGGGCATATCTTTGTAGGACCATGCAAACACCTCTTGAAACTCGGTGAGCAACTCTTTGAGATCCTTTCTTTCTCTTTCATTCAGGCTTGAGCCAATTTTAATTAAATGTGGATTCTCATCATTGCCCAAATTAAGAGTTTCAAAAGTTGGTTCCATAGGTTCAATTTTCTTTTCCAATTGTTTATTAATTTCATTTTCAAATTCATTTGAATCATTTAAGTGCAGAATATCAATATTATGAGACATATCAAAATAAGCCAATCAGAATTCATCTTATTAAAAATGTTGAAAAGTACGTTGGGACTTGCATTACAAACTTTCTTTCCCACATTTTCAGAAAACCCAACCCAAGTCCAATTATTAAGTTGCCCCACAACAAGCGCGATGAATTCCGTCTTCCTTCTTTTTCAAGGCTTGTCACTCTTCTTCTTTTTCAAGGCCAAACAAAGTTTTCAACTCAACGGACTAGTCCTCATCTTTTAGAGGTTCCCATATACGCACAGTCTTGGTTATGTCATATAGAACCTCACCCTTGTTAGGGAAATCTCTTCCTGCCTCGTCGAAAAACTAGTTGCCGTCATCTTCACTCCAATAGCTAATCACTCCATCATCTCCTTCCTCTTCTTCTTCATCTTGAGTCAGCACGAGGTATTGATCATCGTCGGAAGAAGAGTCTATGTTGCGTTCAAGCATGAAGCGAGCTGGGGTGACTTGAGTTGTCCCTATCGTCAAGGTCCATTCCGACCAGTCATGATCTTCCCAAGATCCTGCGTCTCCCGATTCAGAGAAGTCATTGACATGGGCCCTCTTGAAAGTCCATGGTCCAGGAGCGCTCTTTAATTGTGGCATAAAGTTGGGTAGAAGTAGGCGAACCTTTCCTTCTGTCATCATCTGATCAATGTCCTCTTGAGTTAGCTCGCTTTATTCATAACCAGCCTTGTCCCCTTCATCCCGTTCTTCTCCTTCCTTGAGTTCTTCTTCTATCTTAGAGAGGCGGCTTATTATCTTCTCAAGGACTTCACCTCGTGCCTCCAATTGCTCGAGTAGCTCTTGCATGAAGGTTTCTTCACTTGAAGCATTCATCCCTTTTTGGAATGTCTTGCCTTCCATTGGACTTGAATTGGAGTGGGAACTTAATCTTGATTTTAGCGTGCAATGGTGCCTGAAAAGAAGTCCCCTTTTCATTAAGTCTGTATCCCTATTAAAAGGTTCCTTTATTTTTAGATGTTCTTAGAAAGTCTTTAAGTCCATTTTAATGAAGGCCCAATTACAAAGTCACTCTCTTTCCTCTCATGAACTTTGCCCCTTGTTTCATTGGGCTTTGGTCCATTTACAATAATGCTCTCATCCTACTCTCATGGGCTTTCATTAGAATGTACTTAGAGATTTCCAACCCTTCGTCTCAAACATGGGCTTACAATATATTCATCACTTTTGGGCTCTTCTTCTTTTCATTTCATTATCATCATTTTTTTTTAAAGTAGCCCTTTAGCTAGAATATATTGTCACCTTCCTCTCAAGGTCCATGAAGTTCTCATCATTTTGGGCCTAGGCATACAACAAAGAGGACCAAAATTAGGGAAATTCATATTGACTTTGTAGGATTTTGGATGCTAAGTCCATAGCATACTTGTTATCTTGGGCCCAAAGTCCTCTTTTTCAAATGGGCTTTTTGATTTGGGCTTATGATAGCAATTAGGCTATGATTTTATGAACCTTTCAAGTTAAGATATACCTTTGGATTTAGGGAAAAGTCTCTTACATGTGAGAACTTTTTTTTTTTTTTTTTTATCCCAATTGTCTTATGGTATGCCATAACTTTAGGGTCATCCTTCCATTTTTATGCCTTTTATTTGTCCTTTAGAATTAGGTGATCACAAGATATATGGTTGAACAAACAAGAGATATATAAAGAGTACCCATTTTTGATAGGATCTAGGATCTCTCTAAGTGTGGGTAAGCTTCCCTAAGGCTAAAGGGATAGATAAGTAGGTCATTCACAACTAGGTGGGCTATGATTCCAATTGAGGGCCTAAGTGGACCTTTGTGGATTGGTGGCAAACCTTTAACGTACTTAAAGCCCATCATAGGCAATGACACTGATTATGAGTTGGTGGGATGAATTTCGAAAGACTTGGGCCCGAATGGAGCCTTCCATCTTCCAACTCATCACCAACCGAGGTAAAGGGACAATAGAACCAAGTGATATGTGTGCAAACAAGTATTGATTCAGCATTTATTAAGGTTAAGACATAGGAAACATAGGAATTAAAATCATTATCTCCGGCAGAGTCATCACTGTGGACACAACGAATGTTAGTCTCCATCTAGTTTTTACAATGGTTTAGGAACCATATATATAGCGTCATCTTGAGGAAGGACCATTGATCTTACTACTAGAGATATGGGTTCGGAGTTAAGGTACGATCTTGGGAAGGTGTTAGGCACCCAAAACCGCCTAATTCTAAGGTTGGCTTCCTCTCATTGTGTCTTATGTCTTAACCCTATTAAAGGCACACTCAACATTGCATCTATACTCTCTCTCTCTCTCACACACACACACACACACACACACACACACACACACAATAACATACATCTAAACACACAACATGGCATCAATCATCCCTAACCATACATCTATCATGGCAAACAACCAAAGCCTAACATTCATCTAATCATGCATCTCATCAACCAACATTCATCTAGCATGCATATCACATCATCCTAGCATTCATCTAATTATGACATAACATCCCAAACAAGGCAGCAACAAAGACAACACAGCAAAAAAGGCATGGCAATCAAACATAGGTCATAACATGTATTCCAATCTCTTAAGCATGAAATCAAGCATCGAACAACACAAAAATGCATGTTCATATTAATGCATGACTTACCTCACTTACCTTGCAGCAACTTAGCACCTATGGCATTATGCATGAGCATGTGAATGCGTGTTCATGGCATTGAAATAAGACAACACAAGATAAACCCTAATTCTAACATGTGAAAGACAAACAAGCAATTAAACATGTAAGGCAGAGGCTTAAAAACATAAAAACATGGAAAAGAGTCTAAACAAAAGTACATGTGAAAGTAGAAGCAAACAAAAAAAAAAAAAAAAAAAAAAGGTTTCTGGGCTAGTTCATGCGCATACATGAACAACCCTGCATGCACATAATCAAGTCTGCGTGTGCAGGCAAGATTATGCGCACGTGGGTTTCTGCCTAGAAACCCTAGAAGCTAGAAACACAACAGATATAACAAAACTTCAAAACGAAAATTCCAACAACCCAACATGCTTTTAAAACATCAAACTACACAAACCTAGACTACATAACATATTAAAGCATATTACAACAAAGAAAATAAAGCAAAAAGAAAGATTAAGGCATGAAAAGAAAAAGAAAAGAAAGAAAGAAAGTTTGAAACTAGTACCTCAACAAAAGCTCTTCAAGCTTTATTTTTTACCATTCCCATCAATTAAATCTATTCACAATTCAATAAAAAGGTGATTAGTAATCTTAAACTCAAAGATTAAGGCTAGAAAAGGCCCTAATCAAAGAAAATTGACTTGAGGATGTTTTGTGAAAAACTCCCTCTTTGATTCACTATTTTTAGTGAATCATAGTGTTTGCCCGTGAGATTTCTGTGTCTTTTTAAAATATATCATGTAAGGCTACTTATAGTGTGAAAATAAGGGTTTGGAACGACTCCTAAATGATGTGGGATTCGTTCCAAACCTCAGTATTAATGCAAAAAACTTGCCTTATTTATGTTTCTGGAATTCGCTATGCGTGCGCATGCAAAAAGCTGCATGCACAAGCCGATTCTTGCATGCGCATAGTGAGGATTTCCTTGGCTTTATTTTTCCAAAAATAGATTTATTTGCTCATTAAAAGTTATTTTTTTCATTTTAACATTTCTCAAGTCAATTTAACATCTAATTGGGCCTTAAACCAACTTTGGGTCTTGGAATTTAGCATCATTAGGAAACGGGGGCCCGAGTCGTAAGTGGTACAAAATGCGTTGTCTACAGACATGAGAATGTAATTTGTAGATTTATTATCAAGATAACATAGATTACATTGGTAGTGGGTAGTAGATTTAAATGCAGTTGAGCATTGTGTGAATTGTGAAGTCATCACCATAAAATTATTAAGATGTTGTGAGCCATGCCAGTATGTGTTATGTGGACCAATGATATGAAAGAAAAAGAATTTTTCAAACCTTTATTTTGAAAAAAAATTACTTATTTTCATTCATTTTTAATCATTTTCAAGTCATAGCTTTTTAGACATTTAAGTAAAATAAATATTTTTAATTTTTATTTAATTATCATATGTATCGCACGGGTTTTTTAAATATTGTAGTGTTCTCTTTACATTTAAAGAACTCACAGGGTTGTGAATGCCCAACTTACCTCCTACAGTATATTCATTTTCTCCTTAGTGAGCTTTCCCTATAGGGTCACCGCCGGCGCACCTTTCTCTAAACAGTCAATGACCTTCCCTCTTCTTCCTCTTTTTTTCTCGTTGATTGCCGTGGTAGGTGCAACCGTCTTATCCTATTAATGCTTTTTTAATTTTCAGCTACCATTATCATTCAACTCACAACCCTATACTCTTTGCATGCTTGAATCGTGTCTTCCTTTGCTTTGAATCAACCCCTTTTCTTTATTTTTTCAAAGTTTTAACCTTTCTAAACCAAACATCCTTTTCTCCCACATCATTGTCTGACTTCTCATGTGTCTTTTTCTTTTCTTTTTTCCCCAAAATCTTCCTTATTCTCTTTTGTTCCTTTAGGCTCTGCTTGGGAGGAGGGAATGGAATGGAATGAAAACAATATTTTTAGAATATTTTTCCCTCCCTCTTGTTTGGGAGTTTTAACGGAGAGAATGGAAAGTTCATTATCTTATTTGCGAGTTTAGGTGGGAGGGAATGGAATAGTTAAGAGGGAATACTCATTCCCTCCTAAGTCCTTAAAATTTCAAATTTTTGTTCCCCCTGAAATTGGGAGGAATAGAAGGGAATGAATTTAGGTTTAATGAAAATTTTATTAAAATTCCCAAAATACCCCAAAATATTCAACTATTTATTTTAAAATAGGGGTCTAATAGTAATATTGTTATAAAATGATTCCATTCTATTCTTTCCATATTGCTCCCAAACAAGATTACTTACATTCCATTCATTTTCATTCATTTCCATTCCTTTATTTTAAAACATTCAATCAAGGTTACTTAATTCCATTCCATTCCATTTTTTTCCATTCCTTTCCCTTGCTTAAATCCATTCCATTCCATTCAATTCCATTCCATTCCTTTAATGATCATTCCATTCTATTCCTTTATAAACTACCAAGCCGAGCCTTAGTGGTCCCCAAGAGAGCTCAGTGAGTGTACCATTGCACTAGAGCCCTATGCATGTAACCAAATACTCCTAGTTACTCCTAGTTTGTGTCTACCTTATGGAAAATAACATAAATGCCAGAGAATATGGATGGACAGACAACAGCGATTCTAATTTCATTGCTGACTTGTTCGAAGAAGAAATGGAGTTTGATCTATTGTCCAGTGAAGACGATGAAGTTCCTTTTGCTAGACATGGTCCTGTGGTTGAACCTGATCCAGAAGACATAGCTAGCCAGAGGGATTTCTGGAGTTTGTGTGCTATTGGGTTCATATTAGACTATCGAAAGTTCTCAGTCCAACACCTACAACACATTATAAGCCATGCATGGAGAATCAAAGGAACTATATCTTTTGTGGGTAGGGATTCTTACTTTTATATCTTTCATTTTGAATTTTTGGAAGATCTCATTCATATTTGCAACGAAGGGCCTTGGGCTGTGGATGGTGCCCTTTTGGTTCTGGAAAGATGGAGACTAAACTTGGTATTAGGTAATCTTCAAATCAATTTCATCTCGATATGGGTTCAGATTCATAGATTGCCCTTGGAGTATCAGTACCCTATGCTGGTTGAGAGGATGGGTCAACTGATGGGTTTAGTGGAGAAAGTTGATTGGGAAGATAGGATACCAAGAAACATTCGTTTCATGAGGATTAAGGTTCGCATAGATCCGTGGCTCCCAGTGATTGCTGGGTTCATGCTCCCTTTAGATGATGGATCTAGGGTTTGGATTCAATGTATCTATGAAAGAGTTCACAAGTTGTGTACTAGATGTGGATTAATTGGTCACACAAGGGGACAGTGTACACAAAGCATGGATGATGTGGAATTGATGCTTTTTAGACAGAGACTTAGAATTTAGGAACTCTACCAAGTTCTATATAGATTTGATGGCCTTCAGTCGCAATTTACAAATGAACTCCATGCCTTTCACAATCGCAGGAGAAGATGGACCACTCAGGTGAGGTTTGGACAGGTAGCTCAAGCCTCAGAACAGGCTCACCAACAACATGCATTTCATGAGTACCTGATTCTAGTACACCTAGTACACCACATTCCCAATAAGCACCCACAATACCACCTGCTCAAACACAAACCAACAATGCTTCCATCATCCAAAATGCCATCAATATACTAAACCTCAACATTACAGACCAACCATCCCAACTCCCACAGAACCCCACCATTATACAACCCTCAATGGAACCACAAACTGTTCCTCAAACCCCTGCCAATTCCCTAGCTACGATAGAGTCTAACCATGAGAATGATGGAACAGAGGAGTTTACAAATGAACTGCATGACAATCTCATACCTTCACAACCTTTTCCCTTGGGTACTAACACAATTACCACTACTTCATTCTCAACTAGACCACCATGGCAGCCACCACCAGAATCAAACCTACAATGGGCTTGGATAGAGGACAATGGTCCTTTCATCACAAATGGGCAGAGCGTAAACCCCCAATTTGAAGATTCAGAATCGGAGAGTGATACAACATCAATCATGTTCAATTTGGATAGTTTAAATGAGAGTCGTCCTGAAGCCATGCAAGACCAAGGCTGGGAGAAGGGTTGCATTCCAGAGTCTCCAGATTCCTTTATAGAGACATTAGTTCAACAAGTGGATAGAGGGAGATTTAGTTTAGATATGAATTGGGAGACTCAAGTACTGGGCCTAGACTACTAGACTCACAGAATGGGAACTCTAATTGTGGAGCAATTCAGACAGGCCATCAGGAAAGCCCAATGGGTAATGTTCTGCCCATTGATGAAGGGCCCAATGTAAGAGATTTCCATTTGAACTACTTACCCTTGGTCCAGGACCTTCCCCACCACTTATATCCCTTATACCCTCAAATCAAATACCTAGTCTCTGGTGTAATGAAGTTGGAGATACAATGGTTGGATTTGAGAACCCAAAAGCAAGCTCAAAGAAGAGAATCAGAAAGGAAATTAGTAAAATTGGAAGGAACATTAAGTAGAGACTTTTGTGTGCTGTTTTCGACAAAGAGACTAACCAAGATAGAGCTAATTCTAATAAGATGACATCTATGGAAATTGAGTCTATCATGAATTTAGGGCTTCAAGAAGCTGGCCTTCAACAGCTTCTCCAGCAACCATGAGAGTGTTAAGCTGGAACTGTAGAGGGATGGGCAGCCCCTCTGCAGTTTTACAATGCCAAAAAAAGGCCCAGGAATACAGACTAGATATCATGTTTTTGATGGAAACTCGGCTTAACAAAGACAAGGGCAAAGTAATTTTAGAAAAATGTGGCTTCCAGGATGGTTGAGAGGTTCCTCGAGAAGGCTTCAGTGGTGGTCTATTGCTAGGCTGGATGTCAACTCACAAGCTCAACATTCAACACAGTTCCAAACATCTTATTCATGCTGATCTTGTTGACAACAGAGGTAACCCTTTATCCATTTTCTTTATATATGGACAGCCAAATCATTCAAAAAGGGATCAAGTTTGGGCAAAACTAATATCTATTAGGAATGTTGCTCATAAAAACTTATTATGCATAAGGGAATTTAACCAAATCTTATCTCAGGATGATAAGTTTGGTTTTAAGAATAAGAAGGTTGAGGGTGCTGAGCTGTTTAAACAGATCCTGTTTGAACTAGAGCTTTGTGAACTAGACGCTAAAGGACAAAAATATACTTGGATGAATGGACATGAGGATGAGACCTTTGTTATGGAAAGGTTGGATAGAACATTTGCCATTGTGGATTGGATCAATGCCTATTCTTACTATGCTCTTCAAAGCCATGCTATAATAAGATCTGATCATGGATCCATAGTGTTAGATTTTGAACTAAGGCAGCCCTTTAGGAAAAGACCTTTCAGGTTTGAAAGGATGTGGCTTACTCATGCTGAGTGCAAGAATCTGGCAAAAAATGCTTGAAGTGTTCACTCACAAGGGTCAAAGGCTTACATTCAGCAACAAAAGATCAAGAATGTAAAAGGAAAATTCACTGAATGGAACAGGAATATTTTTGGAAGAGTGGATAAGGAACTAAAGGAAAAAGCAAAGGAAACTACAGGAACTTCATAATTCAATCTCTTCTATTGCTGATGTCATATTGGAAAAAGATCTTAGGGATAAGATTAAAAAGCTTATGACTCAAGAGGAGATCATGTGGGCTCAAAAGGCTCGAAGTGACTGGACTATTCAATGGGATAGGAATACCAAGTACTTTTAGATTGTGGTAAAGCAAAGGAGAGCTAGAAATAGAATAATTATGCTCAAGAGAGCTGATGGTAGCCAAGTGGAGGACCTAAGTGAAATTGAAGCATATTTGGTGGATCATTTCAAAAACTAGTACAATGAAACAGATACTAAGGATGTCCAAGCCTTGATAGAGGAACTAGATCCTGCCAATTCCAAAATTAGATCAACACCAGAAACAACAACTTGATAGGCCAATGACTGATGCTGAAATTGAAGGGGCAGTGTTCCAACTTGGACCTCACAAGGCTTCTAGACCAGATGGAATCCCAGTTTTCTTTTACCAAGAGTATTGGAGCATTGTCAAGCAGGATATCTTCAACTATGTACATACTTTCTTTCATTCAGGTTCTATCTTCAAGTCCTTTAATCAAACCTACATCACTCTCATTCCCAAAATCATTCCCCCTGAGTAGGTTAATCTGTTTAGACCTATTAGCCTCTACATTGTCCCTTACAAAATCTTTTCCAAAATCCTGATTACTAGACTTAAACCTTTTATGGATAGGCTCATAACTCCTTACCAGAATGCTTTCATAAAAGGAAGAAACATCACTGACAATATCCTGCTTGCTCATGAGATTTGTGATATTCTTAGGAAGAAGAAAGGTAGGAAAAAAGGGTTTGGAGCCTTGAAAATAGATATGTGTAAAGCTTATGATAGGGTTAATTGGAACTTTCTCAAAGCTGCCCTTCTTTCTATGAATTTCAGCAATTCCTGGATTAAGTGGATCATGGAATGTGTCACCACTGTCCAATACTCCTTGTTGGTCAATGCAATCCTACTCAAACCTTTAAACCATCTAGAGGCCTAAGATAGGGAGACCCTATCTCACCTTCCTTTTCCTTTTTTGTGCATATATTCTCTCCCTTGCCCTTTCAAAAGAAGAGGATATGAAGAATATCAAAGGAATCCGAGTTGGTAGGAATGGTGTATCCTTTACTCACCTTTTTTTTTTTTTTTTTTGCTGATGATTCCTTATTTTTCTATCAAAATGACAAGACATCTCTCTCTAATCTTAGGAGAACAATTCTGTGGTACTGCTCAATTTTAGGCCAAAGCATTAATTTCAACAAATCAGACCTGTTTTGCTCTCCAAATATACCTCTAGATGTTTAGGAATCTCTTGCATCTTCCCTTCAAGTGAACCTTGTTCAAAATCCTAGTAAATACTTAGGCATTAATTTCAAACTTAGAGGAAGAAGAGTGGTTGACTTCCAAGACATCATTGATAGGGTACAAAATAAGCTTCAAGGATGGAAAGCCAAACTCCTTTCCTAAGCTGGCATAACTACCTTGATTTCATTAGTTCTTCAAGCCATGCCTTTGTACACCTTTTCTTGCCTTAGAATACCTGAGACAGTCTACAACAAGTTGGATGCTATCACTAGAGCCTTTTGGTGGGGATATGATCTGGGTACTAGGAAGCTTCACTTAGTTAATTGGGATAAAATCTGTCAACCAAAGTGCATGGGGGGACTTGGTCTGAAAAAATTCAGTCTCATCAACCAAGCCATGATTGCTAAACAGTTTTGGAGAATACAACAATCCCCCAATTCCTTATTAGCTAGAACCTACCAAGAAAAATATTTTCCTAGATCTTCCTTAAGAGAGTATAAGCCTAAACCACACATTCTTGGACTTGGAAAAGCATTGTTGTGCCACAATCATCATCCTTACACCAAGGTCATTGGCTAATTGGAAGTGGGCATCAAATTCCTCTTACTCACCCAGATTGGTTCCAACCTTCAAGTCCTGCACTAATAGAGAACAACCTTCTCAAATGGTACTGTTGCAGACCTCATAAATCAAGAACCAAGAGCATGGAATGTGGATTCGGTTAAGAGACTATATCAATCCCTTATTTCTGAGGAAATCCTACATCTTCCTTTATCCAGAATTCCTAATATGGAAGATAAACTCATATGGAAACATTCGACTTCAGGGGACTACAAAGTGAAAAAAGCATATCACATGCTGCATCAAAGCCAATATCCTGTACATATTTAGGACCAAAGACCATATGGCATTTCCCATAATGTATGGAGTCTGATTTGGAAAGTCAAACTCCCTTTGAAAATTCTTGCTTTTGTTTGGAAGTTGCTTCATGAAAGCCTACCTGTCTTTGAGGTTTTAATCAACAAGGGTATCACAGTCTCAAACAAGTGCCTTATGTGCAATGAGGAGAAGGAATCCACTAACCACCTGTTCCTGCAATGCCATTTTGCTTGGGCTATCTGGCATGGTTCAAACCTGGAGATTAGAACCTCAGAACTTAGTCATCTGTTAGTCAAAAAATGGGTAGAAGCTTGATTGTTCTGCAAAATGATATCAGGGAAAATGACAGAATGGGCTTCCTGCAATCTATTTTTATAACTCTTTGGTCCATATGGAACCATAGGAATATGGTCCTTCATCAAGGGAAATTACCAAATCCTATGGAGGTTGTTCTAACATCACAATCTCTCCTATGCAGGTACCAAGAAGCTTTCAAAAAGAATCTGGAACAGAGGCCTAATTGTAGACAGCAACCTCAACAGCTATTCATAAATCAGAATTGGCAACTTGTTCTTAAGGTGGCAGCTTTCATCAACAGAAGAACCAAGAGGAGTGGATATGCCTTAGAGGCAATAATAATGACAGGAAGCATTTTGTTCACAGGAGGAGCTAGCTGTGGTAAAAAGCCCCAATACCTTGCAATCCAGGATGCTATGGGTGAAGCAGTGATCAAGGCTGTGGAACTAGGATACAATAGGATTCTTCTGCTAAGTAATAGCAAAGGTCTTATACAGGTGTGCAATCGAACCAGGAGACCATCCTAGCTTGAACAGAATCTTACCTTAGATTTGAACCAGCTTCAGCAACATGGCTTAACTACAAGTTTCCTTTTGGTGCCCAAGGAAGTAATTGCTCATGTAATAGATTTAGCTTATGTCACTACTTGCTTCCCAGTACACCGATGCAGGCTAAATCCAAAACTTGTGTAAGCCTGGTGTATTGTTTATTGTTGTTTGTGTACTAGTCTCCCTTTTGTTAATACATGTTTTATCTGGTATAAAAAAAAAAAAAGAACTCACAGGACCCCACCTGAAATAGAAAAGAACAAAACACACTCCACGTCCACACTAACAACTACAAACTATCACTGGAAAATAAAAAGAAACAAAACACTCATTGACACTATTGATAGCATATCTCTCTGATTTTTATTTTGACCCATTTACCTTTATACCCTTCTCACTAAGTAAAATTGTTTTATTTTGTTAGTAATACTAACTAGTCGCTAACCCGTACGATGCACGGGAAAGCTATTGTATATGAACGTAAACTATTCTTTTTCTCTTCCTCTTTAATTGTTGATATGAAACATTAAATTACATAATGAAAAATAGAAATCAAACTTAGTTTAAATTAAAATGAAGAATCAAATCTTTAACATCCTCAATTATCCATTAAATGTATGAAACACAAATTTAAAGAACTACTCAATCAATATTTCAAATAAATTGAAAGACAACTTTAAAGTGTTCTTTGTATCTTCTTCCTTTGTTGCTTTGTAGAAGTCACTAAATATGCCCTTTTGTTTTCCTTGATTATAGATGTTGGTGTGAGTTGTACATAACTTTGAACATAAACTTTTTGAAACTTTGTAAAATCACCATCTTGTTCACTTGAGAATTTGTTGTTACATTCATTTGAAGTATAACTGATGTAAGCCTGGCAATAGAACAGGTTGAGAAATGTATTACAACATATAGAAGTTAAAAATCAAATTTATAATTTTGCTATATTAAATAATACGTACTTCTGTCATTTTATCAAGCTGAATTGCTTTGTCAATTTCTTCAAAAGATTCAAAAACTTTCTTGACGGTGAAGAATTCCCATCCATACTTGAGATTATAGTCATTTAGTTGTATTTGGAAAACAAATTCTTTTCCATTTAATTAATGAATATCAATCAACTCATAATTTTATAGTTAAATTTTGTAAAAGCAGGTCTATAGTACATAAAGCAATGTTAAGGACAAAATATTATTGTTCAAGGTTTTCTTTTTTCTTACCTTATTATCAGAGTCCCACATAATTTTTGTTATTTCACTAATGGTTCTTTTGTAGACAACATATCCTTCCTTAATGTAATTTCCTTCCGTGGGTATCCACCAAGCATAACGGCAATATTGACATGTTTACATGCTTCAACAACGTCTGTGGTAGCAACCACACCTATTGAACCATATTCATGACATGAGTGAAGAAACCTGAGGGAAGAGAATAATTCTACCTACCTAGAATTAGCTCTCAAGATAAGGGACATACCTTTCAGAAGAGGAAAGGCAGCATCAGTCATTTCCATTCTTATCCCATTCAAGGATTCAGCTGCCTGTTCAATATCAAGCAAGTGCAAAATCACAGCTTGTGCTACTATTATAATCTTTCTAATTTCTATGGTTAAACTTTCTTCATGTCGCCGTCCGTTTATTTAAGCAATTGTCGAACCATGCAAACTCTTTTTTATTTTTTAATTTTGTTTTGCGTAATTTATTTTCTTCTTTAATTTGAATCATGAGTGTGCTATTTGCTAAACAATAATTATAATAATGGATATAATCGGAAAAAGCTTGTAAAGGTTACCATGAACTCCGACAGTCCACCTCAATTTGTAATCGATAGGCCACCCATATCAGGTCCCTTCTATGCATCTCTGGGGTTGAACCAAAACCATCGGCAAGCAGCCCCACACTCTTAAGGTGGTTAAGTGCTGATTCCTACAAGGACATGAGTCTGGAAATTAAGTTAAACGTTTCAGTTGGTACAATATTGAGTTTTTATGACATACATATCAAACTAAGATTCAATAGTCAGAACCTGCAAACGATTCACTAAGGCTACTATGGAAACCTTTCCATCAGGGTCTAACTCGTATGATCTAATCATGCTTAGAATTGGGACCATAGGCACCTGAAACACTGACTTGTATTGATCATCCACACATCTGAACTTACATAAATTGAATAATTTCCCACAGCCCCATCAACTTTCTTTACTACTCTTCTAGTCCACAGCAATAGCAGCCCAGCAGAGGCCCCTAAAGCTCCAAAGTGACACCAGTCCACAGACTAATAATCAATATGGTAAATCACTGTTACAATAGTGCAGCCAAAAACAAAAAACATTTGTACAATACTATCAACTATTACCAAAACTATCTAAATGTTGTTTTCTACTATATAAACCTATCTCACCATCAATGCCAATAAAACTTTCTAAAAGCTTTGATTCCTTTGAAGTTATTAAGGGTAACAAACTCTAATCTTAATGCACAAACCCGCCATGAAATAAATCATTAAAAAAATCAAACTTACTTCTCAAAGGGAATCATATCAAAATCTCACCATCAATACCAATCCCAATATCAAACATATGACATTGAGAAAATAAGGCCAACAAAACATCTCACCCTGATTAAATCAACAACACAACATCACATTCCCTACTTATCTTCCTCCTTACCACTCTCCATGTATTATGACTTCTAAAACAACAACAAAAAATCGCTTAGGAATTTTATCAAACAGCTTGTGTACGTGTAAGAGAAACAACACTTAATGAAAGTGGACATCAATGAGAATGATCTTTTACTCTGCAATTCTTTAACTTTAGCTATCTTCTGCCTTTTACATGGATTTAGATGTATATTATTGCCTACAGAACAAAGCAAAAAACCCAACCCTGGTCTGAATATGCTTAATTACAAATTTGCTAATAAATTAAACTTACCTTGGGACTGTGACAATGGTTCAGAGCAATCATCGCTTTCGCTTTGGCTCCTCCTCGGCTTCGAGAGAGACAGCCTCAGCCCCAGCCCCTTCTTCGCACCAACGGACAGTGGCAAATGTTCACAACAATCATCGCCCATTCCGCTCCTCCTTGGCTTATGTTGGATCAGATTTCGGCGTTACGTCTCGATCCTGACCATTCTCGGAATTTATTGAGCCAGTCTAATCAATATATTTGAAAACGTTGTAGTAGGAATGCCATAGCCCATAGAGGTTAGAGATTTAGAGTGAGAGAGGGAGTGCTTCTGCATTAGGTCTCTTTATAAATGGAAGAGATTTCGTGCGTGAGGTTAAGGATTTGGGGGAAGGTTAGAGATTTAAAGAGAGAGGGAGTTCTTCTGCATTAGGAGGGGAGTCGGGAGAGATACAGAATAGTCGGGCTAATTCTCTTTAAAAAAAAATAACTTAAATAAATAAAATAAAAAGAATTAAAAAATAATAATGGTGACTTAGAAAATTGTGAGAGTTTCAAAAGTTTCGGTTTTATATATATAATAATAATAATAATAGTCACTAACCCGTGCGATGCACGGGAAAGTTTTGCAATATATATATATATATATTATATTATGATACATATTTAAATTATATGCAATTACAATAATCTCATTTCTCATGTTCAACCCATGCAATAATAAAAACACTAAATAAGAAATGTTGTATTAAAAAAAATGACAAAAACCACAAAACCAAAACCAAAAATACAAACTCACTTTTAAGGAAGTCAACTCTTTGAAGAACTGGAACAATTAGGACATGTGGCATATGAAGAAACTTTCACTTGTCAAACTATTGAATTCCATTAAGCAAAAACATATTAAGCAAAGAAGTTAACACTACCAAAACCCAAAATCCAAACCCACTTTTGAGATCTTAATTGGGCAGTGAAGACCCTTTCCGCATTTGATGTTACAAAGATTGCATCTTAATTTATTGAGAGCCATGAGGTTTTTGTTATGTGCACAAATAATAAATTATCTTCTCATAATTATATTAATGTTACAAAGATTGCATCTTAATTTATTAAGAGCTATGATGTTTTTGTTTATGTGCACAAATACTAAATTTATCTTCTCATAATTATATGATAGTGTTTGTTTCTTTGCTTTATATGTTTTTGCTTAATGGAATTTATAGTCATGAAATTAATTGAAAACTTAAAAACCTTAGGCCCCGTTTGGTAGAGTTGTTAAACAACTTATTTTCAGTTTTTAAACAACATTACACACATTTTTACACATTTTTTCACCCACACATATTTCAAAAAACTATAAACAACATTACTCAAACTCCTCTACCAAACGGGCCCTTAGTATGTAAGGTCTGTTTGGGATTTGTTTATTTTGCTGAAATTGAAAATTTTTTGCTGAAAGTACTGTAGATAAAGGTAAAAGTTAGCTAAAATGGTACAGTAGGACCCATGAATAATATAAAAAAGTGCAGCAGAGCCCATGAATAGTAGCAAAAATAAGCTAAATAGTAAAATAAGTTGACAAAAATAAGTATTGCCAAACGCACACGTAACAAACATACCCACAAAGTGAGCCTTATATCAAAACTAAAAACCTATACATGAAATCTACCTCAATTTTGGACCCCTAAATTTACCAATAAATAAAGAAGGAAAAAAAAAAAAAAAAACAAATGTAATGCAAGAATAAATGAATGATATAAGAATTTATATCATTTTAATATTTTTAGTGTACTTCCAGATACATGTGACCAAATGTAATTCACCTTATTCACCCCTAATGAAAATAAAAGTAGAGAAGTGTTGCAGTTTCTTTTTTGTTGATCGTAAATTCTAGGTATTTCTAATTTAGAAAGGTATATGTTTTAAACAATGCTTATCTAGAATTCATGGTAAATCCTAAATGGTCTACTATTAAAAACAACATCTTCCTCTTTGCCTTAATCAAAACTGAAATTTTAATTTGAAACCAAAGCTTGTCAATAAAAGAACTACAACTACAAAGAATTAATGTTTTCAAGCAAATCCGTCAATCGCACTTTATATGATCTACCTTTTTAATTTCTTTTTCCCTTCTAATAATACCATGACCAACTCTCACATGTTGTAGAAAGCTAATCAATTAATTGTTAACATGCACCAACTATTAGAACAATTAGTCCAATCATAATACAACCAAATATCAAAAAATGGTATCAAAAGTTTATCGAAAAAAAAATTAGAAAGACACAATCATTATCAATTAGTCAAGTTCCACAGCCATGTATATGTGGTCATGTGTTGATAATGGATCATCAGTATGAAGGAAACTGCATTTTAAATTATATTCAGCCATGAATGAGTGAGTTCTACGACAATGTTAAAAATATATTTTGTTTTTTGTGACTTATGAAGTGCAATTCATGAACTTAAGGTTTTGACCTTTACAATGAGTTAGATCAAGACAACCCCATGCACTGTCTTCAAGAAATTTACCAACACCCAAAATTGCATTTTGCAGCAAATACAGTAGGCTAGACGTGTAGTTTACATCCAGTAACCCCATATCCACCATTTCTTTATGTTCTCTGTGGGAGGACACAATCAAATAAGAAGTAATAGAAAAGATTTTGCCCAATTATAAAAGAAAAGCCACTTATTAAATTATACCTCTTGACAGGACAAAGCCATCCAAAGCAAACAGCATGACCAGTGCAAATGATCCAAATGTGTTGGCAAGAATCAGTTCCCCCCTACCAATTGCCCCAATAAAGCGAAATAATGCAGAAGCCATCTGGTTAAGAGGTAAAAGCAGAAGGTACTGCCTAAAAAACCTGCAATATGAACATGAGAAAATATATAATTTGAAATAGAAAAAGAAAAAAAGAAAAAAGAAAAAGTGAAACATATCTTTGTATGTTGACAAAAAAGTAGCAGGATTTTATTTATTTATTCTATCTTTTACCTTCCAGCACTTGGATCAAAGCCAATGACATAGTAAGTGATGAATACCCATATAGCAACTTCTACAAACGTGATTGGAATCTTGATGATCCATGCAGGGAGAGAATATGCCCATGGAGGCTAGAATAGGAGCTTCCTTTGCTTGAAGAAAACAGAAAGCTTTGCAATGGTCATGGATATCAGTTACTGAATTTCGGTGCATATCAGTCTGTAGGAAAGTTGTCATAACAATCATTGCCATTATTGGAAGCTAAAAGAAGGAAACAAAAGAAAAAGTTTATATTACTCATATTTGGGTATAATGAAATTTGATATAGAAAAGAAAGTTTTAAAAAATACTATAAAGCTCATCTTACTTGAATGAACTTGAAGATGTAGACAAACGAATTCCTATTCATGAGCAAGAATTCTCTTGACAAGTAAGCTTTCACCAGCTCTGCCTTTTTGACACCATACTTTCTTGTTGTCAAAGCAGATGGATGGCTTTTAGCCTTGTCAAACTGAGTTGCAAGTTCATCTCCGAGTTTTCGTCCCACATGGAAAGATTGGAATGCCTCAGCAAATTCCTTGACTGTTACAAAATTGTAGGGCTCGTCTTTTTGTGCCCAGTACTGCTCCTGATCTTTCCTTAAAGTCACCTATAAATTGGTTATACATGACTCCAATTATGAGATTCTACTTGTAATGCTTACCTCTTTAGAAGATAATAATACTATTAGCATATATGAGACCCAAAAAAAACCCTTTATTCAAACTCACTTCTTGCAGGAAGTCTGCCACCCCTTTCCTCTCAGGACATTTAAAGCCCATTGATTCAAAAAATTCAATCACTTGTTCACGGGAACCCTGGTATACAATCTGGCCATCAGAGATGAGAATAATGTCATCAAAAAGATTATAAGTCTCTGGTGCTGGCTGGAGGAGGGAGATGACAGCAGTTCCATTGAAAATGTGAACATATTGCTTGATTGAACTCACAATCTGAAAAGTTGTTAAGATATCCAAACCAGTAGATATTTCATCCATGAATAACACTTTAGATGGTCCAACCAACATCTAACCTATAATTTTAGTATTAGATATTATTGATACAGATGTAGAGAGAATATGATTCTGTATATATGAACTACAAATTTGACTTTACCAGTTGTAACTCGTTTCCTTTGCCCTCCAGATATATTCCCCTTAACATTTGATTCCCAACTAAGGTATTTGCACAGACGTCCAATCCCAAAACCTGAAAACAATGTGGAAAATGAATAAAAGTGAACTATAATGATAATTTCTAAACAATTTCATAATCAATTCAACAATTTGCTGTTATTACCTTTAGAATGTAATCTGTCACCACATTCACCTCCCTCCATTCTGTTGCCACTGCCTAGATTAGCAGAAACAAATAAATAGGATGACATATAATGACAATACATATTTTAAGGAAGCTGTGAAAACCAGGATAGAAAAGATTGGTTTTGCATAAATCCCAAAAGCAACAAAACTGCTGCAAACCAACTAAGCCAAGAAATCGATTACAACGAAAACCTTATACAAAAAAATTCAACACCTGTGATCAATAGGATTTTGTGAATCCAACAAAAGGCAAAAGTATTAAAGCATTAAGATTTTCTTTTTCATAAATTCTAAGCATTAAGAAATTGAATTGGGTAAATTGCCTCTTCATATAGACAATAAATTCAAGTGCATGATCACAATTCTAAAAGTACTCCTCATGCCTCAAAACCTTAAAAATGAAAACTTATGTTAGATTCCATCTAGCAGTCCCCATTGAAGTCCAAAAATATTAAAGCTCAAAGTTAGCAGCAAAATCACTTACATACCTGCTATGGAAATCCACAATGGGATGTAGATGCCTAAGTTTGATGTAATTATCTTGAATAGATAAAAATTGCATAAAATAAGTTAACAATTGCAATTATTCAGATTGAAATTTGACTGTAATTGGTCAGAAATCTTAACAGCCTAAGAGGATTTAATCATGTGCCAAAAGGGAAACCATGGGTTCTACCCACAGGCAGCTTTACTTTGTTTATCTCAATTGAAGTGTTTTTTTTTTTCATATCCTAGAACTTTTTAAGAACACTGGTTAAGTTTTTCATGTAACTTTAACCCATCATGAGATCAAAACTCTAACAATGCATTCAAATCAAGAGGCACAAAGCCAAAGTGTTCTAATCTGATTTAAAGAACCAAAAACAACAAATTTAAAGGTCTGTTCAAAACCATAAAAGAGCCGACAATACCAAAAGCAAATCTTGAAATAGAGTCCATTACATAACCAAAAAACCAAAAATTAAACACATAAGAGCATCTTCAGCAGCTTCTCCAAATTTTTGTCTGTTTGGATAATGAACAGTGACATTTAACTTTTACCTACCTACTTTTTCAAATACACTTTCCAACAGATTTTCTATCACATTCTCTATCACATTTAAATATTATTTATTCATTCATTGTTTATTCTTTTTTTAATCATCATTTATTCTTTTTTTAACAATTATATTTTTCAATGAGAAGTGCTATGTTCATAACATTTTATGCAATACTTTCACAACAAAATTTATGTGGAAAGTTGTTACTAGTTCTAATTTGAACTCACCACTGAAATTATTTTTTTACTCGTCAATATTAACTAATAACAATCTGTTACTTAAAATTTATTGTAAAAATATCGTAAAAATATTGTGGTAGTATTTTTCAATTAGGATTTTCTATTTTTTATTTTATTTTTCTCTTATCTTTTTTTTTTCATCCACACGTTTTTTTTCTTTTCTTTTTTCCTCTTTTTTTTCTCCTCCACACCTTTCCCTTGTCTCTATCTTCACTTTTCTTTTTTCTTTTGTTCTCTGGCACTTCTTCTCTTCACTTTACTTTTTTTTCTGTTCTTCTCTTCGTCTACTCCACTGGAGCTCTCTTCACTTTTCTTTTCTTCTCTTCGTCTACTCTAGAGCATTCAAGAAGCTCTCTCTTTCTTTTCTTTTTCTTTTTTTTCTCCTCCACACGTGTTCAGCCCCCCTTTTTTATTTTCTTTTTCACCTCAAGAACATTCCAGCAACCTCACATTTGCTTCACATCAGAGAAGAGAGAGAGAGAGAGAGGTTAGAAAGACTGGGTCAGATCTTCCGCCGCCCCACCGCCGCTCGTCCTCCTCCCCACCACTAGGTTGGGTCAGATCGGCTTTTTTTTTTTTTTTTTTTTTTCATATTTGCTTGTTCTGATACAACTTTATTTTAAGAATTGGATTTTGTTTTGTGTTTGGATTATGTGAGAAACGGGGTCAGATCGGCTTTTTTTTTTTTTTTTTTTTTTTTTTCATATTTGCTTGTTCTGATTCAACTTTATTTTAAGAATTAGATTTTATTTTGTGTTTTGTGTTTTGTGTTTGGATTATGTGAGAAACGGAGAGAATTAGAGAAAAAAAAATCCGGAGGAGAGAGAAAGAATTGATATAATAGTAGCTGGGATAATTTTTTAAGCAAAAAAATTGATTTGAAGGTGCTACAGTGTTCTCTAGATTCAGAGAATTACTGTAGCAACTTCAAAAAAAATTTGGAGAACCTGCGCGTTTGGAGAAGCTGCTGGAGCGTGAACAGTAACATTTGGTGGTCCAAAAATGGCTTTACAGAGGCTGTTGGAGATGCTCTAATAGAACTAACAACACAAATATACATCAAAATTAAATCTCACATCAAACATTCACATTTTAAATTGCTACCCTACCCATTTACGAATTATTTTATTAAAAAAATTATAGTATATATTTAATTTGATGCACTAACTCTAAAAACTTAATATAATCTCTTACTTCGGTATAAAAAATTCAGCCATTCAAATATTTTAGTTGACTAAAAACAAAGAAATCATATTTGTAAGGAACCCATTATCGTGTAGTTGAAGATGAAGAGTTTATTGCGATGCAACACTGTTTCAATCTCTTCTACCAAAACAAATAATCCTAAAAAAAATTATGTTCTATCTAGAATTGGTTTAATCTTCTTCTTTTTCTTATGTTTTGTCTAGAATTAGTTTTCTTTTTGAATATTTGGGTTAATCTCCATATTTATAACTAAATTATTCATTTTCGTAAAAATTTGATTTTAAACAGCTATAGTATAAATACTCAGATTTTTAACAACATGATGGGGGGGGGGGGGGGGATATAATGAGAAGATTATATATCAAATTCCAAAGGAATTTTATCAAACATAATTCATGTAACACCAAAAGAACATGAAATTTTAGATTTAAAAAAATTTTATAAGAAAATTTTCTATTATAAGCAAATTAATAAATTCCATTAAAAATTTAACTTTTTTACAACCATGGTATAGCTACTTAGATATCACAACATGAGGATGGAAAAAAAAAAGTTGAATGAAAAGATCTCATATCAAATTTAAAATGAATTTCATCAAACATGTGTCATGCAACACCAAAAGAAGACCTAAAAAATAAGTTAGTTCAAAGCAACCCAAAAAGATGATTCAAGGAAAAACACTTACCGTTTCATCCCTTCAAGCAATCTAGTTCCCAACGGATAGACCCATGAGTATAGTATCTTGACCAATAACTTTGATGACCCTGAAAGAAATTTTGCATTTTGATTGAACAATGAGAAAAACAGTATGAGACCACGATAAAAAATTAAATTTTAAAAAAAAAACAAAAAAACAAATTTCATCGAATATTAGAGAGTGAAACCATCACTTTAGAACCAAATACAGTCCTAAACAATAAAAAAATAAATATATGAGACAAATATTATCTGAAAATAAAACTGAGTTAAAACACCGTAAAAACAAATTGTTCAAATTCAAAACTAATGATGATAACTTTACAATGCAACATAGAAGTAGCTATGGCACTTATGAATGTCATATTTCACAAACGGTATGCCACGATCTCGCACAGCATTAATCTGTGCCTTCTAATATTCCTAATTCTTATGAGTAGTTTGTCTCCATTTGATATTACTTTATTTCATAATGCTGTAATTTTCTTCCACTTATAGTTCTCACTGTTTTAAATATCGTAAATTATTCCATGTTTTCAGATTATACCTATTACATTAGCCACTCCATGAGTCCATGATCCACAAACTGACTTTGCAAGTTACAATGCCTTAACTCTTACTACGTCACCTTTACCTTGCTCTCCCTTATTCGTTGTCAAAAAAAATTTCCCCTATATCAATATTCATAAACCAAAAATAAAAAAATAAAAAAATAAATAAGTTTGAAGTTTAAATGACATCCCAAAGCATTAATTGTTAACACATGAAACAAATCAAACAAAACACACCAAAAAATTTATTTGAATTTTCTCAAAAACAACCCTAGAAACCCAATCTTTACTGCCAATCTCTTCAATCAACAATAATTCCCACAATCACAATTCAAATAAGAAATACATACCCACTTAGACAGCCATTGGTTTCTGCTTAGAGAATTTTGTAGGGGGATTTTTGGAACTATGACAAATCAATCAGAAGGGCAAAAACTTAGTACCTGATCTTGAAATCAATGGCAAAAAAAAAAAAAAAAAAAAAAAAAAAGGAAAAAAATCAGTGAAAAAGGAAAGATGAAAAGAAGACTGCTCAACAGTTTTTCTGAATCACAAGGTAACAGGGTGGTGAGACTGTTCTCTCATCTTCCTCCTCCTCCTCCTCCTCCTCCTCCTTCTTCTTCTTCTTCTTCTTCTTCTACTCCTTCTCTAGAGGATGATTGATACAGTTTTCTGAATTGGCTGGGGCTTAGCCTTCATCTATTTAGGTTTTTACCATATCTTAACGGTAGTGCCCTTAGATTTCTCATTCTTTCCCAGGATCCAAAACCCTTTTTTCCCTTTTCTTTTCTCTCAATTTCTCACCAAACAACTACAATCATAAGAAAATTACAAAATAAAAATAAAAAGTTTTGGACTTATGGTGAACCTTTGGACTTGGTTTGGAACTTTGCTGGTCAAAAATTGTGAAGTCTTGCTTTGAGTGCTTTTGTAGATAGGACAAAATTTATATGGAGGGAAGCACAGAGAAATGGTGAGAGAGAGGAAGAAGAGCGTATAGAGGGATAGAAAAAGTGTTTGTTTATTTTGGGAAGGAATTTGATACTTGCAAAATTTATAACTACCCATGTAAGACTCTTTTATATATACGATGGTTTGGTTTTTAAAATAAACCGAACCAAGCCACCAACTATAACAAAAATTGTAGTGAAACGGTTCGGTTAATTAAAAGACATAACTTCTCGGTTTTTTTTTTTAAATGGTAGTGTTTATTGATTGAAAATGTGTTTTTTGAAAAATGAAAAGATACCATTGTACGGTATTTTTAAATGTGAATGTGTCATAAATTTATGTAGCCACCTGACGCAATGAGAAGTGATCAATAAAAAGTCAAACGTTTCAGCTATTAGTTATTATATAGATATATATTGATTAAAAATTTCAAATTAATTGCATTTTTAATTCTGTCTTTTAATTTTGCCCACTTGAATTAAAAATTTCAAATTAATTACATTTTTAATACTATCTTTTAATTTTGCTCACCCTGAATTTAAATTTTGACTCTGCCACTAAGCATGTTGGTACCAAAGACATATAAAAACAAAGGAAAATTAAAAATCTACGTACTGATGCTTCTATAATTACTCATTTAAAATTCAAACTGGTTTCAATAAAATAGTTCGTGATTTAGAGCATTTTTTGCTTTCACTAATTGTGTTTTATTTCCCTGTACCTGTTTTTAAAATTTGGTTTGGTTGTCTATCATTCAAGTTTGCGGTATTTGTGGAATTCTCGGTTTTTTTGCCAACTTTGAAACAAAATTTAGCCAAATCATGATCCACAGTATTATTGTTAAACACTAAGGGCCTGTTGTGAATGCTACTTAAATCAAATCACTTTTTTTTGTTTGTTTTTTTTGTTTGTTACGGTAATCAAAAAGCCTACAAGTCAGTTATTTCAAACAGAAGAAAAACTGAAGAAATCATCTTCTAAAAATGGTCCTTCTCACAATTTCTTCTAAAGCTTTCTTTCTGCGTTTAGTAGCCATGAGCGACGACCAACCTGAGTCCCGACCCAGTGATCCGTTTCTTCTCAACTACAAGCCGTCGGAGCTCCAAATCGCGTCGGAGTTTCTATCCACGTGGGCACCCTTCCTCTACAAAGATCTCTGCCAACACTGTATTCAAACTCTCTCCGATCGTATTCGCTCCCTCGGCCTTGGTAACTCTCTTTTCAACTTCAACTCTATTTTCTTCTACTTTTGCTTTCCGAAGTTTTTTTTTTTTTTTTGGGGGTTACTTTTTCTTTATTATCGATTTTGCTTTGTTGTTTTGGTGGGTTTGGTTGGATTTTGGTTAGGGTTTTTGTTAAGCTTTATTGTTTATATATTAACTTACTGTCTGCTTTTAAAAAAATAAAACTTTTTTTCTTTTCTTGTTTCTGAATTTGTATAATTGGGAATGTAGAACTTGATTCCCATAATAAGCAAGAACACTCGGACCAGAATTCGAATGGCCCCGAATCGCCCGGGATGAGTGACGATCGTGATGATAACTGTGACACCAATTCGCTTGGTAATTGGAAAGATGGCTGGAGCCGTTTGGAACCCGCTGTGGGGCCGTCTACGAGTGTTGAAGCCCCCCCAAGCCAACAAAAGAAGTCCGGGGCCGACATGGAGGAGGAGGAAGACAAGTTCGAGGAGGAGGACTCTAAGATGAGCAAACGGGTTGTTGATTTGAATGCTGCCACAGGAGAATTGAGGATATCTAAGGTTGTGGTGGAGAAGCCAAAGCTGCCGAGGGAACAGAGAGAGTATATTCGGTTCATGAATTTGCAGCGAAAGAAAGACTATATTTTCTTGGAAAGAGTTAAGGGAAAGTTTATTAATATTCTCAATGGACTGGAGCTTCACACTGGTGTTTTTAGCACCGCGGAGCAGAAGAGGATTGTGGATCATGTTTATCAACTTCAGGAGATGGGGGCAAAGGGAGAATTGAAAGGTTAGTTTGGCCTTATGGGTCTGCTTGTTTGTAGCTATTTTTTTTGTTTGCTTTCTTGTTTTGGATCTTTTTTGAGTAATTGTGATGGTATTGAAGATTTTATGTCATTGTTATTGCACTGCCTGCTATGCAGATGCCCAAAAATGGTTTATAGGAATTGGGCATCAGAGTGGGTCAGAAGCATAAGAGTCGTTGATTCTTTTGCTTACAACAAGTGAGGGGAGATGGAATTCAAACCCAAGTTCTGCCCATGGGAAGAACTAGGTGGTGCCACTGAGCTATAAGGCCCTTGGCAATTTGTGTTGTACATTTACAATGGATCTGTCTTTGACAATGCTGGTGTTTTATGTAATTTAGAGATGTCTCCGTTGTCCAGTTTCAATAATTGTCTCCAACTTAAATTGTAGTCAGCAACTCTCATCATGTTAAACCTGGTAGCGGCTAAATTACAGACCAAACTCTTGCCACGTATAGATATTTTATCTTAATGAATAAGTTCTCATTGTATTTACAAATTGCTCATCCTTGCCTGCTGAGCTATAGCTCATTCGTTGTTTGATTTGGTTTTATCATAGTACTTTCTACCTGACATAGGTGTTGATCTGGTTGTGTTGATCTGGTTTTGTCTATGTGATTGTCAGTTTAGTGATCGATGAAAATGGTCTTGTTTTTGTTCATTTGGAATCACAGGGCAGGTAAGAGGCTTGGACCAAGAAGTCTTGAATGGGCTTTGGATCAAAACATATGTTCAAGGTCCAAGACTATAAGATACTATATATTTCTGGTTTAATGTTTTTTTCCCTAGTAATTATTTAATAATATGACCTGAGGTTCACATGTGTGCAATTAATGGTTAAGTGGTAAAGGATCTAAAACTTTTCAAAAACCATATATTGTTTGCCTATGCAGTATGTTAAATTGGTTTGTCTTTGTTTTGTTATTGTAAAAGCAATTGGGATTCACCCTCTTGTCCATACTCTTTGGTAGATGCAAGCATTGGTGTAGCCTGTAATGGTCTATACCTTGGTTTGACATGATGCTTATTTGGATGAACTAAACAGTCATTTGATTGGTAGTGCCAGTGTTTTATATCCTGACTTCCTATGTTCTTCTGTTAGTTCTTCTCCTTTCATTTGTTAATTATAAGGTTAATACAACGATTAAGGTATACATTTTGATTGTTGACCTGGATGCTATAAATAAGCAATGATCAAATTTGATTTAATGCATGTGTATATTTTATTGAGGCAAGAAAATATATAATACTGTTTTAGGGTCAAACATATTTTTGTATCCATGAATTGGTTTGGGTGGGAATTTCTTTTTATTCTTTCTTTAAAACTTCTTTTTTAGTATGGTCAACCCCAATGTTTTGGAACTAAGGTTTTGTTGTTGTGTAATAACTGGGAAATATAAATTTATATTTTTAAACATTATTTCTGTATTTTTAAACTTTTTGCAGAGAGGACATATTCAGCACCCAGTAAGTGGATGAAGGGTAAGGGGCGTGTAACTCTCCAATTTGGGTGCTGTTACAATTTTGCAATGGTTAGTCCTTTTGACTACCTGACCTATCAATCATGTTTTATTATGGGGATCAGCTAATTATTATGCTCCGACAGCATAAGTAATCATGGAAAGAATTCTAATAAATAATAGAATGTTAAAACTTTCACTCTTCTTGTGGCAGGATAAAAATGGTAATCCACCTGGCATCCTCCTGGATGAACTTGTAGATCCTATACCTCCTCTTTTCAAGGTGATCATTAGGAGGCTGGTCAGATGGCACGTACTTCCTCCAACCTGTGTACCTGATAGTTGTATTGTGAATATCTATGAAGAAGGGGACTGTATACCTCCACACATTGACAGCCATGATTTTATGCGGCCTTTCTGCACCGTGTCATTTCTAAGCAAGTGCAATATTCTTTTTGGATCAAACTTGAAGATTGTGGGTGCTGGTGAGTTTGCAGGTCCCTATACCATCCCCCTGCCATTGGGGTAAGTATGATGTGCTGAATTGTTTTCCTGTGTTTTATGTCCTTCCTACTATTATTTTGTCATAACATTTTCTTATTTCAAAGTTTTATTATTCCTTTGTTTTTGTATTGGAATAATTTAGTCGGTTTTTTTACTCCAGATCTGTTCTTGTCTTGAATGGAAATGGGGCTGACATGGCTAAGCATTGTGTGCCTGCTGTTCCTTCAAAGAGGTATTGGTTTGAACTTTACAACACCATTCTTGTTTACTTTAACTTCTTCTATAGATGGCATTGTTTTTTTTTCAATCCACTTTTTATTATTATAATATTCTTAGGATATCAATCACACTTAGAAGAATGGATGAATCCAAACGGCCAACTGGGTTTGTTCCAGAACCTGATTTGCTGGGGATTCAACCATTGTCATATGAAGAGGATAAAGCACAGAGGTTAAATGCTCCAAAACCTGAGTATCATATGAAAAAACAGTCAGCTAGGAGAGCAGTTAACACAGAAGCAAGGGGATCTGCTGAGAGAAGTTACACCTATATAGAGCCTCATGAATCAACTTGGAGTCAACAAGGGCCTGCAAATAGGCGGAGAGTTGGGTTGAATCTGAGCAGCTGGTGAGTGCAGCATTACTAAGAGCCAACCCCCCTGTTGGTTTTTGTGTTATTTTTCTTTGGTCAGTTTCTGCCGTGGAAAGCTGATCATCATTTGTGTGCAGTGGTTTTCTACAGGGGAAATTATTAGGTAGTCCCAACCAATAGATTTAAGACACCCCACTAAAATTTGCTTACATAGACTTTTATGCCACATCAGCTAAATAAACCCCACCCACCTTAACGTTGTTTAATCCATCAAAATCTGCATAACAAATTCAAAATTTAGAAAGGAATTGGACGGGTTAGTGAAAATTTTCAGTCCCAAAACTCAAAACTCAAAGCTTTCGAATTTCATTTTACATTGTGCATCAAAACTCCAAGAACTTGTTCTCTGTCTCCGGTCCACCTCTTCTCCTTCAGCTTTTAGATCGCTCGCTTCAGGCCCAAGCTCGATGAGATCTACAAGGTCAGCAAGCTAAGAATTTTCCCCCTCTCTTACTCTTGTGCAGCAAAAGGGTCTGTGCTTTGTTGAGATTCGATCTACTTGAAGCGCGTGTCCCATCTCTATATTCTCTTTGGACTTGTTCATATGATTGTTTGGTCACTTGGGTCATTGTTAATCTGTCTTTTTTATTTTTCTTTCAATGAGCAATCATTTAATTGAATGCTTTTGATGGTAATATAATCCCATATTCACAGGGAATAATAGATAAGCACAAAGATAGCTTCTGGGTTTTGCTTCGAAATGGTCTAAAGGTATATGATTCCACTTCTATTGCTTGCTTAAAGCTTCAATTTTTGGCTCATAAGTTGCTTATATGTGCCTTTTGATGCTTTGATTTGTTTTAATGTTGATTTTAGTCATGTAGTTCATATGGGTTTTATTGATATGATATATGTGAGTGCAGTTGATTGAAATGCTTCTTCACAGGTTGTTAAGCCCTTCTTTTTCTTGGAAGTAGTTCTTGATTTAATGTTTGGGAAGAACTAAGAGCTTGTTGTTAAAGTATTATTTGTGTGAATTTACCTTAAGAATTTTTTCAGTGGTAATGACATTAGTACATTGCATTAGGCTGATAGATTTTTTTCCAGATAAATGTGAGGTTTTACTGAACTTTGTCTGAATTTGGTATGTAAATGAGCTTGAGCTCGGAAATGGGTGTCGGGTCTTGATGTTGTTAAAATTTTTAGTAAGATTGAGCATGTGAGTACTAAGGCTCAAAACCAGGTAAAGTAAATCTTCAACAAATTAGCTTAGGTTCTAGTCTTTGTGCTTGCATTATTTATATTACTCATCACCAATAAGAAAGTTGAGTCTTACTCATGATTGGTTGGCCTCATTCAAGATTGGGTTGAATAGATTCAAGTGATTTAGCCAAAGCTAAATTTCATTCATGGGACTCAGCTGTATGCTTTTGAAACTAATTGTGCTTAATCGAATTGAGTATGCTTTTGAAACTAATTGTGCTTAATTGAATTGGCTTCAATGGAAGGAATTAGTATCCAAGCAACTTTGAAGTTGGTGAGAATTAGAGGTAGATATCTAAGTTTTTATTATAACCTTAAGCAAGAATTTAGAAATGGCTATAACCTAACATGCTTTCTAAACGAATGGCTCATTTATCTAGAATTTCATCATAATTTAAAATGAGGTTCAGAAGAAATGATTGAATTTTAAAGTTTCTAGCTGATTGATTAAGAGGATGCCTGCCTCTATTATGTGCAGAAGCTCTGGTTATAAAACAAGTCCAGTTTTTTGCTTAAGAGCATGCATATGATGTTGAAGTCACCACACCTGCACAATGAGTATGCCAATGAACATTTGTTACAAATTTACAATAGAAGTATTGGGTTTTGCATGGACACTCTTCTCTTTTTAAGGGATGACATGCTGCTTCAATTTCTAATTGTGTGGTGAATAACTATTGGTTCACTTGGTGTGGAGTCGTGGAGATATATTCACATCCAAAATCAGAACGTGAAACCTGCCTGGATTTTCTGAATTGAAGGTGGTATTTGATGGGGGTTGAAATTATATTTCTGAGCAGGCCTATATTAAATTTGTTTTCTATTACATCTGCCCCAAGTGTAGCTAAATAATGTTAGGCTATATCTAAATGTCTGCTTTCTCCCTTCCTCTTGTAAGGTAGTTGGTTGGTTATACACTTTACTTGTCCAGAGACCAATAGCATCTTACTTTGTCTTGAAAGGAAGAATTGTTTTAACCATCTCCCATAGAAGGCTATAAGGATGTTATAAAAATTGCCTAGTGCCTACATTTTATTTGAAAGATTAAAAGAACCCTTGATAATCTGATACCTTATTGTAAAACAAGGCATTTTATTTGAACCAAGGTTTAATCCATTTTGACAAATCAATATTTAAAGGTCCACTGGTTTTATCTCCTTTGGATTTTGCCTCAGTTTGTTCTTTGCAATTTTACAGCAACAAAGGACTTTCATTCAAATGAGGACCGTTCTCAAAGTTGCGGACAACTTGGGGGCAACAAAGGCGATGCGCATACAAGCTTTAAAGGGGAAGAAAGGTGCAAGATTGGGAGACACAATAGTTGCATCAGTCGAGGAAGCCCATTCAAATGGAAAAGTCAAGAAAGGAAAGGTTGTATATGGTGTAGTTGTGCGTGCTGCCATGAGAAATTGAACAAAGATTTTATTTGCTTAAAGTTTTTACAGAACTCGTGTATCTTATTTGGAGATTGCTTTCTTTGTTGAAAAAATGAACCTTGAATGGACTCATTTTGAGATTCTTTTGCAACTTTTGTACTAGTGATAAGAGGTTCTTTGATTATCAAAAAAAGAAGATAAGAGGCTTTTATGTAATTAGCAAACAAGATTTTTGGTAGTAAACACGTCTATGGTTTTCCATTCAAGACTTGCATTAAGAGGATGATTTATCTTTTTATGTTATCTTTTGCTTTGGGACTATATTCTGTGACTAACTTGAGAAAAGTGTGGAAGAGATTGATGAAGGACTCGGTAAAGTTTCTATTACTTGGAACACATTGAACAACTTTGCTACTTTTCTTTCTTGATTTCTCCTGCAAACATGGAATCATATGGCATTTAGTGTTTGGTTTCTCTAGGCATCATTATTTGAAGAGACAAATCTTACATGAAAATTTTTGTTTATTCAACAAATGGTTTAAAACTTGGATTCTAGTCACCTAAAAAAAAAGGGTTAAGGAAGAATTGTTTTCTCAAGCACAACTATGAGCTATTGCGATCTCTATAAGACAAATACCAAAAGTATGAACATGACATGTCACTTTATTTATTTATTTTTTTTGGTAAACATGTCACTTGTTTCAAACTAAAATGAAGTTAACATGTATCAAATCTAAAACTTTAGTAAAACTAAAAATTTTTCTTGGTAACTTCAAGACACATTACTTCAATCCATCATGAATGCTTCAAAACCTTTTTCTTTGGCAATGTAGCTTATCTGGGGCTCTATCATCTTGCAACTTTGAAAAACAAATTTCAATTAGTACAGTAATATCCATAAATCTGAAACTCTATTTACTTGAAAAATTCCATATGTTCATTTGGTTTCAAGTGAAATAGACTAACAATTTGATTGGAACTTGAATTAGAGTAGAAGTCAAATAATAAGCCTACACTCTAATGTCACACCCAAGGAAGGCCCCATATTGTATAAATATGCATCTTTCTCCTATTCACAAAGAGAAGTTTTGGTGCCATAAACTAGTGTACAACTTTGTGCACTAGTTTGTGGCACCAGAATTTTTCATTCACAAAACAACAATCACCTGCCCCCTGTGTGGGAACAACCCCCAAAAAATCCCACATTAACATCCCCAGGCTGGAACTCAGCCCCTCTCTTTGTGATTATAAAAAAGATTTTTTTGTTTGGTTGGAAGTGAAAAAGTACAGGGATGAAAAAAATAAATTTGAATAAATTTACTTATATATCCTTGTTAAAGAAGATGACCAATTAAAACAAAAAAAGTGACAAATAACAAAAAAAAAAAAAAAAGCAATAACCCAAATTTAATAAATAAAATAAAAATCATGTCCCAAAAAAAAATCTGTAAAACTACTGTCACGCCCAAGCCCTAAAAAATCAAAAGAAAAAAAGAGAGGCAAGCCAGGCCCTAGAAAATCAGAAAAAAAGAAAGAAAAGGCAACTGGATGTGCACATGCTCATGCGCATGGGCATTTTTGTCAAGCATGAAACCCATGTACATCGCCCACCATTTATTTTTCTTCCTACTCATCTAACCAAATACCCTCAAAAAAAAAGTTTTCCTTCCCTGATCGTTTTCAAAAAGATTCTGTCCATGAAATGGACACTCTCCATTTGACACTCTCCATTTCAAAGGGAAATGGAGAGGATCCAAATCCTGGAAAAGGTGCCTCTCCCACTCTCTCCATCAAACAAAAAAAATCTCTCAAAGTTCACTCCTTTTTCCATCATCTCAGCAACTACAACAACAACAAACCACAACCAAGAGCAGCAAGAATATATACAACAAAGCAAGTGGCAGGCATGGAAGTAAAGCAAAGAAAACGAAAAAAGAAGATAGAGCAGAGCCTAGACATCCCAACAATATCCTCTTAACTTTATTCTTGCTCTCTTGTCTTTCTTTTTCATGTTTAGCTCAAATCCTCACTTAAAGTTCGTTCCTTTTTCAGCAAGTAGCAAAATGCAGAAGCAAAACTAAGGAAAAAAAAAAAAAAACTGAAACGTGGAAAAGCAGAACAACCAATAAGGGAAAGCAATAGACAGAAACAGAAAAATGGGTACCATCTATTCCCTTCTCATGCTTTCAAATTTCAATATATGCTGGTTATGTGTTCATGCTTCTATACATGCAGTTAGTTCATTTGCATACATATTTCAAACACAGAACACACACATCCAGACAGAGTGCCCTCAAACCCAAGGCCAAAACATCATAAACATATAAACACAACCCAGTTGATAAACCCATAGATTCACAGTCAGCAATACCCATTTTTCTTTGAAATCAACAACCAAACCCAAATCAAAATCCCATTTTTCAATTACTTATACCCAAAAATCCCATTTATCAAGCACCCAAACCCAAAAATCAGAAAATGAGAGCTACCGCATCCTGGCTGGCTTGTGGTAGCTCGTGTGGTGGAGGATGGTTGGGCTGTTGAGCTTCAGCCATGGAAGCTGGTGTCAGATTCCTATTGGTCATTGGGGATTTCTTAGGATCTGATTGGTAGATGGGATTTTATTAGGATAAGGGTAGACCGGGTCAAGCTTGGTCCGACCCGTGGACTTAAACCTGCCCACACATAAAATTAAACAAAACAAAACTCAACCCTCTACACCAATCTGAGCCCAACCTCAATTTTAGCCCAGCACCTAAGCTCCAATATATTCAAATTAAGCACAATTCCTTTAAACTCAAATCCAATCAGCCCACTTGCAATTAAATTCAACACAAATAAGCGGCCCAATTGTAAAATTCACACAAGCCCACCAGCCTTTTAAAATTAAAGTCAAGACAAGCCCTCCAATCCAAATTAAAGTGAATTCATTCCACCACAAAGGCCCAACCCGTGGATCCGCAAGCCAAAAATCTTCTGAAATTACAAAAATGCCACCAAATCTTTTCCAAAATTACAAGTCAACGCCAAATCTTTTCTAAAATATATTTTTGACCTAAGCCTTTCTCAGAATTACGAAAGGACTCCACACCTTCCCAAATTACAACTTCAACCCCAAAACTTTTCCAAATCACATTATCAACTCAAAAATTTTCCAAAATTACAATTCAACCCAAAATTTTTTAAAATTATATTTTTGACCCCAAACTTTTCCAAATTACATTTTTGAATCTGAAACTTTCTTAAATTGCGAAATGGCCCCTTAAACTTCAAAAATTGTGCAAAGACCCTTGAGGCCACAAAAATGCCTTTTTTTTTTTGGTCAAAATAAAATATTTTCCTTAAAAAATAATAAATTTGTCAAACGACATTTTTATTAGACTTTATAGGAATTTAACCTATTTTCTTGTTATTTCTTTGTGTCTTTTGCATGAGATAAAATATTTGAAAAAAATAATTGCACCATTTCTTTTGTTAGGCTATGCTTTGGAGTGAGGTTAGTTATATTAAATTCAAGAATGCATTTACTTTCCTAGTGTATGCCATGCTATCATATACTTAATATATATATGAGTTGAGTTCAAGTTACACTTGGTGTAACTTTAAGCAATGTTACACTACCTAATAACTTATTATAGAATTCATATTTTGAAAATCTCACCGTTGAATTACATGTTCTATATGTTCTTAATATTCATGCCAATTTTCATGTCAATTGGATGTTATTTACCATTTAATCCATAAACTCATCTTTTATGTATTATTTTAAAATACAAAAATTTGAATTTAAATAGTTAACTGATGTCATAATTATTAATCTTTGATTATCTTGAAATTTTGCAAGCATGAAGAATAAATAAAGATAATGTAATCCAATGGTGGATTTCTCAAAATTCGCATCAAATTAAAAAATATTGAGTGGTGTAACATTACTTAAAGTTACACCAAGTGTTACTTGAACCCAACCCTATATATATAAATATATATATATATATATATATAAAATCTTTGTAAAATCATTTCTATACCATTCTCCAAAATCTTTGTAAATTCCTTATAACACGAACAAAAAACATAAAATTCAAATGCAAGCTTATAAAAAATATGAAAAAAAAAAACTAAAATAGAGAAAGCTAAAATATTAAAATACATGTACATTTTAAAGACTTCAAAATGATGAGTTGATTTGGTGGTAGCTAATGGTTGGTATCAAAGTGCTCTAATTATGCATTCATTAGTTAGCCGAACATGCTTATATCCATTTATAAATACAATATTCTTGGTAAGTCTCTAAAAAAAATCACAAATAAAAAATTTATTAATTTCAAATTTCAAATATTAGCTAGTATAATTATATATTCATTATATATATATATTTATATTTATAGATATAAAATTTGTATTCTACTCCAATTTTCAAATCACCTTTTAAATTTTTTTTAATTTTTAATTTTTTTAATTTATTATTTTATTTTATTATTATTTTATTTTACCCTTGTAAGGGTAGACATGCTCCTCTATCAAATTCTTTATTTATTTGATGGAGGAGTATGTTTATCCGTTAAAAAATTGTGATTTTTGAAAATTTGAGGATAATACGAATATATATATATATATTTCAAATGAATAAAAAAAAAATTATATTGGTTAATATTATAAAATTTAAACTAATAAGTTTTTGATTTTTTAAAGAAGTTTTAAAAATATTGTATTTATGCCTTCATTGGTCTAATTATGCCTTCATGAAGGCATAATTAGTTGCCACCATATTGATCAACTCATCCTCTTGGAAGCTTAAAAATGTCTATGGATTTTTAATTTTTTAATTTTCCTGATTTTAGTTTATTTTTTCATATTTTTGTTTATATGCTTTAAAAAAATTATGGGAATTTTATTATTTTGATTCGTGTCAAACAAGGGGTTTTGTAAATGTAATAGGGCAGCATGGGGTCATTTATAATTGGATCCGAGGATGGTATAAGAGATTTTAATTCCTTAGCATTTTATCTAATTATTAAATCCAATTGAGTTAAGATAATTACATTTGAGACAATGTATTTTTTAGGCCAAAATACAAAACTCACTCTCTAAGTTTTACTATTTGTCATTTCAGTCCTCTAAGTTTGTCGTTTGTCATTTTAGTCCTCTAAGTTTCAATTATACTCAATGCAGTTCTCCGTTTACTATTCGTTAAATTGCACCGTTAATTTATACAAAATCGATGTTGTTTTACATTTTAATTAATATTTAATTTTGTTTAGTTATTTTGGTCAATCATAATGAGGGACAATATATATATATATATATATATATATAGAGAGAGAGAGAGAGAGAGAG